>VYXH01004149.1:1028057-1078768 GCA_013397275.1 Burhinus bistriatus
TTTTTTCCAAAAGGCACAATTTGTCAGATATTACTCAGAGACTGAGAAAGAAAGATGTTCAGGAACATATAATTTGTGTATCCAGTCCTTTCTATTTTTTTAGACTTATTTTATTTAACACTTATCATCTGGTTATAGTCAGAGCTATGAAAGCATTTTTATTTCCTTCCAATAGTTGTTCTTGATTTTCCTTTCTTTTGCTACATTTTTGTTCGCTTGACTTTGTGGCCTCAGTGCCTTGCCTTGCCTTCCCCTCCATCTCCTTGTCTGCTTTTTCTTTCAATTAGCTACATTTCTCCCATGGCCTTGTGGAAAGCACTCTTTATCCTACACTAAGATTTGCTTTTTAGCTTTTTGACATAAACATTCGCTTTAATTTGCGCAAAGGCATCATCACTTACTCTCCTTTTTTCATACTAACAAATATTTAAATGGTCACCATCCATTTAGGCAGACACTCAGACGCTTGCCACCATCCTTACGTATTCACTGGGAGAGCAAAATGTTTCCTTATTTTCCTACTCGAGGACAGGAAAGTGTTGCTAAGTCAGTCCCTATCCTGGGCCAAATGTACCCACTAGGGCTCCCCGCGCCTGGGTTGCTGTCGGACGCTCGGGGCAGAAATGCCATGTTAGGACCAGTCTGACTTCTTGCTTCTCCCGGAGGTCACCACAAAGCCCACCCATCCCAGCCAGGTCAGACAGGCCAGTCTAGTGTGACACATGTTCTTACTGCCAAGTTTTCTCTTAAGAAACTGGTGGCACATGAGGTATGAATTTGTTTCTCCAGTTGTGTTGGAAGATCAATAAATTACAGTAGAGGTACTGGCAGCCAGGAGTCAGTAACTTCTTAAACTGGCATAGGTGTTTCTTCTATAGTATAATAAAACTTTGATGAGGAAGAATTCCAGGCGTAAATTTACCATGGCCTATTCAAGACAAAGGAGAAAAACGGCGTTTTTAAAATACATCAGTTCAAAAGGTAGGCACATTTTATTTTGGTAAGAATTGAAAAAGAGCTGGCACCATCCTCTTTTTGCATTATTATGCCTATACTTAAATAACAGTTTGATTGATTGTTTGCCTATTATTCCTGACCTCCAAGGTAACTACAAAAAGGTCCTTCAGAAATCAAAAGTTCTACTACATCAGACACATTTAAAACACAAGAAAATACGTAGATGCAGCCACTTTCTAATGCAGCTTTTTGGATTTAAAACAATTATTCACTAAAGGAGAAATATTTATGTGCACTACAAAGAAAAAGGTTATAAACAGTTTGATTTAGCAAAGCTGAAATAATGTACAGCATGACATGTATGTGATCAACATCTGTTGTACAAGGCATAACGTAGCAGCAAAAGTAAAAACTCAGTGAAACCATAAGGCTATATGCAACTGCTTCTTTTCCTGGATGTTGTCCCATATTTTTTCCAGGACCAGCCAGCATGCTCCCACCACCGTCCCCTGCCTCTTCCTTCTTTTCCCTACTGCCCTCCCTCCCTCTCTCCCTCCACCTACCCCCATATCTCACTTTTCTCCTGAGGTATGTATTAACACCCGCAAGGAATTTTCACTTTAGACTTGTTAACGAGCACTTACCAGCTCTCTCTGAGAAGGAGAAGCAGTGCTGTCATTCACTGTACTGCTGGACAGGAGAACTGCAGGGAGCTCACGGGAACAATCCAAAGACACCAAGCCACGGTACCTGTTGTAACCGGAGGCGATACTGGCTAGCTATGATTTGGCTTGCTAAGCAGAAGGTGGGGGCCAGCTTGCTTGTTGCAGGTACACCGGGTTGCCGTACACCAGCTGGAACAATCCCTAAGAAAGTAAAAAATTGCGTTTGTAAGGTTATTTCAGAACTTTAAACGCTAAGATTTCAAATCTCTCTCGTGAGCACAGATGGAAACAATGCTGTCACCGCAAAGGTTGCCATTAGAAACAGATTGAGCCCGATAATCAGACTGGACTACTAATGGCTACGAGTACACTTTGCCTAACCAGTACTGGCAGGATGCTTTCCTTACAGTGATAAACGTACAAGCTGTGACTTGCATTTCATTTTCAACCTTGGCAGGCTAAAATAGTCTGTTAATGAATGAAGACATCTTTAAGCATGCAGTTGTATGCCAACAGCAGTTGGTAATCCTCCACATCCATCTTATTTCATTCCATTTACAATTCCACTTGTAATCAAGCAACGAATAAACTACTGATGCTTGGCCAGCAATACCCACATGACCTTAGAAAGTGTTTGAAATCTGCAAAAAAGCAAAATATGCTTGTCACTAGTATTGCTTACATTTTCACTTCAGCGTGCAGACAAGCAGTGCATTTGAAAGTCATTCTGAAAATAAACTGCAGCAAACTCAATCAAAACTTTTATTATTAAACATGACATACAAAAAAAAGCCTTTTGGAAATGGCTATTAAGAGTAACATTCAGCATGAGATGTTTCTGATATAGCATATAACAGAGTACATAAAAACCAATAACATAATTTCAGTAAAAGCCAGAGATTTATTTTATCATGATATTGCCACTGAAGAGGCTGAATTACACAGAAAGCTGGAAACCTTTGGTTGTATAATTCTCGATATTGAAGATAAAACTGCTTTTCTTATTTTGTCTTAAGGAGAAAGCAAATCAGGGCAAATAACGATATACTAAATTTCAGGACTCAGTCACCCTCTGCATAGTATACTTTCTCTTTTCCTTAGGCATGTATTATCACTATGGGCAAAAATAAAAGTATTTCCCTGTTCCTTCTTTTGCCTTGAAGGAACTGAGCTGCTGCCAGCCATTAAAGCCAACTGTTTTCTGACCAGAGGAAATAATTTAGTAGTAATTACTGCTGCTTCTCATCTTACATCACAACTCAATTTCAACACCTTTCTTATAATTTCTTTATAATTTCTCCCCTTTTTATAATTCAATTAATTAAATAATGAACAGTAAAGAATTATTGTTTCTCTAGCTCTTTATGATCTCTTTTGAAACTTCTACAACCCTACTGTGACCAAAGAACCATCTTAAGTGATATTGCAGAGTTCACCTTGCATTACAGTACTTAGTTTAAGCGAAATACTTGAAGCACATAAAAAATATTACAGAAAACCGTATAGCACATGAAGAGATGTCTTTCAACACGTCCGATAACTAGCAATGAGAAAACCTCCCCACCTCTTCAAACGTCAACGAAAGAGACGACTTGTGGCAACAGTCAATACTGCAGAGATCTGGTATCCTTGCATTGCAAATATGTTGTTTGGAGGTAGATTTTAATCTTTGTGATAAAAACACAATCTATGCTAGGAATTTTTAAAACATCTTTACCACAACAAACCACTTAGAGGTCAGGTAAGTCATGTACATTCTGCGAATTTGAAATTTTGTATACAGTTTATCTGATGTTTATTGTGGTGTAATGCCATATTTATCACCTTCAAGTTGAGCAATGTGTAAGTGGGTATGATCAAGTGTTTACTTAAACTGTCACATAAAATAATTAAGCCCACAGTGAAAAAAAGAAGTCTACCAAACTGTTCACTAAATTACTCAATATATCTCTGACTAACTTTTATTGCACTTCTCATAAATAACATTACTTTAACTGCAGCATCTTCTAAGTTTTAGCAAGGAACTAATTACTATGTAATACCTAGAGCCAAAGATAGCCTATATTCCAAAAAGTTTTTTAGCATTCCTGGTGTAATCATACAAAAAGATTTAATTGTTCTTAATTTCCTAGGCTAAGTAAATAAAAATAAATTAATACAAATTAGTGTGCTGCCCATCTCTTATCAACACTGTCTTCAGATATCTCGGGGCAGGGGGGGCGTATTTGGATATGAAATGTGGAGCAAAAGCAGCATGTGAGATTGCTCCCCTGTTTGGAGGTGGAGGTGTGCAGCGCAGGTGGGCGCTGGGCATGCACAGAGACTCGCCAGATCCCACTCTGACCTCTGCTGCTCGGCTGCTAGCTGCGAGGAGCAGCAGAGTGACACTAATGCAGGCTCCAGAGCTTCAGCATTTGGCAATTTCACTTTGCTGCTCCATTTCCCTCCTCCACCCACCCAGCTACTCCGCTCCCAGCCAGCCACCGCAGCCGTAAAAGGAACAAGACCTCCGAAGTGCTATCCCCACGGCGCTTCCAGAGATGACCTTACCGTCACGCTTTGATGCACCATTTGAAGCATCTGGAGGTAGGGGAGAGGTGAAAAAGCCTCAGGCGTAGATGCAACAGGTAGGAGGGTGATATACATCCTGCAAGCCACTTGATGAAAATCAGCAAAAGCACGGGTAGCTAAGCTAAAAATAAGAATTATGGATAAACCAGAACTACGATTTACGCAAACCCAAACTGAACTATTTTTAAAGGTTAGAGCCAGTTCAGAAAAGAGCTGTTGGTCCCTACATCTGTCCTTTGTTCATCAGCTTCAGCAAATCTGAGCAGATTTCATACTTGCTAGATGCTCGTTTCTCCCCTCTGCAGTCTCACAGCAAGGGTCAGTTTCTGCCCAACTTCTTTCTCTTCCCAATTGTCTTTCAGATAACAATTACACAGAATCAGTAAAAAGATCACTAACTTTATTTGCCCCCCTGCTTTCTCACTCGCCAGCAAAATTTGTAAATTTTCCAAAAACATACTTTAATATTTTCTATAGATGGATAGAGACCATTATGGATGAAGCTACCACTTCATTCATCAAATAGCTAAGACAATTAAGATCTTCATAACTTAATCTGCCCTGGACAAGATTCCCGATCAGTCCTCATAACAGAAAATTCTGCCATAATTGTGAGTTTTGGCTTGATAAAGCAGTGGTTTTGTATCCAGCTGAAGAATAAGGTTCACTGCCAAAGCGAGGAGCTCTCGTAGCACTACTCCAAGCTATAGGCAATGCCATTAGCTGTTGATTCGTTCAGAATTGCTTTTTGTAAAAATGAATGAGACAGAAAAGAGGGATTTTTTTTTTCTCGTTATGTCCAGATTCTTTCCTGTGTCTGTAAGCCAGGTGCGAGATGTGGTAAATTCACTGATTCATTACACTTCTGAGAAGACTCATTCTGCTGCATTCAATGACCCTTAAAGTTTTGATCCAGATTTCTGGGTATACTGAGGAGGTACTGATGGGGAGAGAGAGAAGGACAGAGGGGGAAGGAGAGAGGAGAGAGGGAAAACTCACTAGGAGCTAAAAAAAATAATTAATTTGGATCAATAGAAATAATAATAACAACAATGAAATTTTGGAAAATATATCAGTCTAAGTGGGTTCTAAGGAAATGTACGTACCTCTAAATTGTTTGGTGCACAGCTCTGTGGCTGTATAAATACATTTTGTTCTATAAAAGAGAAAGTTTGGAATTTGTTACTATATAGCTTCTGCAACTTACTGATAAAAAGCTATCCATCAAAAGGGTTGATGACGCAGACATATCATCTCACTGACGAGCTATTAACAACACAGATTGATTACATGAAGAATGTAGAAAGATAGCTTATCTCTGTGCTGTAGAATTTTATATGACTGAAAAAGCAAGGGGGATTTGAAAAAGACTTTTGCCTTAAACTACCTTGAAACAAGTTTGAAATGTACCATTCAGCCCAGGTTTTTCTTTATGGACTTGCAGTGTTGACCTCAGTTGTATCAGTTAATCTCTTTGAACCTTTCTTCCTCTAACAAAAGGAAGAGAATAATGAAATCTATTTAACGTAAATTTTAAGGACTTTTTTTAAGATTTAAACTTTTGGATATATAAAACTGGTATTAATAGCTACCTACACCGTGTTAGATATTAAGATAGCCAAAACTTTCCTAGAGTTCAAATAGTCAAGGTCTGAGGTGAATTACTCAAGGAGGCTGTGGAATTTCTATCGATCACGAGCAGTTTCAAAGAACAGATTAGACAAACATCTGTCCACACAGAGGCAGGTATGGCTGATCCTACTTTTTGGCAGGACAGTGGAGTAGATTATTTCCCAAGCTCTATTCCATTTTTTTGATTCTAAAGTGTTGTTTTTGTGGCCTTTGTCCTAGGAATGTAGCATTAATACCTAGCCATGAAACCTCAACTAATCTGTCAGTTAAGAATGAGCTTTTCACATTGAATTATAGTCTTGATTTTCCTTTCTGAAAATTTACCAGCACTTTTGATATATGCTGTACTTGCACACTCTAAAATCAAATTTGGCAGGGTTTATCAAGTAAATATAAGAAGTGAAAGTGCCAAAGTGAAATATCAAGCTTCTCCCCTCAATTTTCCTTTCTCCTCCACATATTTTCTACATCTTTGTAGCAGAAATATAGTAAAGATGCCCTTTAAAATGCAAATAGCTTTGACAACAAAAGCTTTGCATCATTGCTTAAGTTTAGGTTGGAAAATGACAAAACCCACAAATTGTACAGGGTATTCACAAGGAAATGCAGTTTTAGTGAGAGTCAGGGAATTCTCAGTTATCATAAAGAAAGCATTCAGCATCAATTTACAAAAATAATTGTTTATTTACTTCATTAACAACTGCCATAATTTGGAGCTGCTAGAATGTTTTCTCAGATAAATCTTCCATTTGGAGATCTTATTGTGAATGGGTTCCCAAAATGTATTTGCTCACTGAATGATAAAAGCATGTTTAGGAGGAACATAGTCACAATGGGAGAATTAACCTCACACTGACACAATTTTCATTTAAGAAAAAATTTATCATCATTTCTATTTTATCTTTCACTTGGTACATGAACATGGAAAGAGGAAACCTGCCGAGTGTTCAAATATTTAATAAAGAAAAATGATGGAACACCCAAGCTATCTATCAAGGTCTGATGATTTTCAGAAGTAGAAGGTAATAGCTGGGTTAGAAGAAAGTGGAAAGTTATTGAGAAACACTTTGTGATTTCTATTTTCCATGAATCATGGATGTGTAAGCATTTCAGACATAGATCCCATTTTCTTAATTACATTAAAAGAAGCTAGTATTGAAGCTATGCCTGATACCAAGTATAATCTTTGGGTTCTCACAGTACTTATGTCCAGGCAAGCATACATTTTAAGATAATTCACTCCCGAAACTTCCCTTTTGACAATGTCTATCAGGACAGGATACCATTGAGAAAGGCAGGTATCTAGGGCATTCCCTTTGGTTTACCTGAGGACAATGATATCTGTAGGTGTTTGCTCCAGTAAGGGTTCACACATGCTTAAAACTTAGACAAAACAACTGCTTGCTGGTGTGGGGCTACCTAGTCAAGTCTCCATCCTTGCTTTGGCTTGGAGGTTTGTTACACGCTGCAGGAAAAGAATTAAATTTCTAACAGCAGGATTCACAAAAATTCAGTGCACATGTTTAAGGGAACAATTAGAAATTGTGATGGTGGAAAACTGTGCCTCGAATATGGACCTCGTCAGAGGCAGACCCCTCACCCTAGTCAGGATCCACAGGGCGACTGCCTGTTGCAGCAACAGCAAGGTGACTTATCTGGACTATTTTTACGCACACACAGGGTGACCCATTTAGAACTAGGCAGCTTTCTAGTTAATTTAATTCCAAGCCTATGCCCTGAGCTCGAGTGTAAGAGACCTGGGCTCACTCTCTTCTCTGCTTGAGAAGATCTGAATTCTTACCTTCCAGGAGAATATCCCATAAGATATTCATGAGGGAGGAAAATATTTCCCCCCTCCCATTTCAGCCTGAAAGCTGTTCCACTTTGCAATAACTAATTAAATATTCAGTGCACCATAAAAAGACTAAACTTGAGAGCAATTCCTTAGCCTAGGGCTATGGGTACCCCCCCCTTAAGATGAAGAGCCACGAATCCAGTTCTTGCTCCACTGAAAACCTTGACACAGTAATCAGGGAAACAAGAACTAAAACGTTTGCTCTCACGAGAGTGAACTACTCTACACAAAGCAAATAAAATAGGACACATCCTACCTCCCTAGCCAGTACGGTGGTTATTTTAGAGATATGCATGAAATGTTTTGTTGAATCTCTCCACGCAAAACTAAGAATTGACAGTGGGACCCTGGCGAGTAGATGGAATAACCATAGAGCAGTGCCACCGCTGGCTTTGTACCAAAGCCAGTCTACTCAGTGTACTCTGAGGCTGAACAACAGTTGGAGACATACAAGCGGGAAAACCGGTAGTCCTTACAGTGAAGACCAAGGCGCTTCCACCTAAATGCAGCATATTTACCCATTTACCTAGAAAAATGGGCATGCAGCGTAAAGATGGTTATATCATTTAGGAATTGAATTATTTTACTAGTTAAATAAATTATTTAGGGGGTCGGAGGTTCCAAACCTTAAGGGCTATTGTTTGCTCAGAGCAAAGTTACATAAAAATGTTTAATTCTTTTATTCTATAGCATTAATAACTTTGTGATAATAATTAACATAGAAATATGCCTATCCTCATAAGCCTGAAAGGATAAAAGTGGTTTGTTAATTGGTTAACTATACTAATGATTAATAATAAATAAAGGCAATCATATTTCTTTCCTAGGGATAGCATAACTGTCCTTTTAGCAGTTTATAATGGACCTCTGGGTTACTTGTTCTAATTAGTGGGTTGAGACACTCTTATTAAACATGTACTAAATAAAACCAAATTTTATTATAAGGCAATATATACTTTATATGGCATATACCATGAGAAACATTTCCAACAGTAGAATACAGAAAACAAACTATTCTCTCAGTGGTACTTCAAAATCTAATTGACTGGGAAAACCACAGAATTTTATAGCATTATAGCCATTTGTACCCAGAAGCTATTCTTCCTTGCTCCTGTGGCTACTATTACATTTTGAAACTAAAAGAGCTTAACAAATCACGGATGACCAGGGAAGCTGCACAGCACTACATGTATAGTACTGAACTTTCATTGTTGTAAGTAAAAGTCTGTGGCGAAATCTTAAAAGCCAGGAATATTTTTTTTTGACACCCAAAGGAAGTCATAAGAGCAACTGAGAGTTCCCCAGGTGTATGGGATCCTACTAAAGAAATACCTTTTTGCTGGTATGTTTTGGCACCAAGAAACTGCCGGCATGGGCCATGCCTAACCCGCTTGTGTGTTACAGATCAGCTTTGTCATTTGCATTTAACAATTGCCATGTTAAGTTGTTAGAGTCTGATATTAGGACGAATATGATGCTGCTTTTCATATTGGAATAGTTGAACATGATGTCCAAGTTGATGGACATGTGTGTCACCTTGACTGCAGCCTCCCACAGTGAAATGAAGGAACCATATATGAGGAACTGAAGAGACAGAAAAAAGGAAAGAAGAGGGGAAAAGAAAAGAGAAGTCTTTGTTTAGGGGTTAGTTTCTAGATAAAATGCTAAAAAATGCAAAAGAGCCTGTGGCAAGAGGAAATCACACATAAATTCAAGGATAAGAGGCTGGTCTTTCTAGTGGTTGGATTCTTCTGAGCTCCCTTTAACTATTACTCATGATTTGGGGGATTTATCTATATGACAGTAAACACATCATTTAGTAGTTTTGTGGCTGGATTTTTTGGGGGGCTGGGCAAAAAACTGTAAGAGCTTATCCAGGAGAAGAAGGGAATGACTAACTACTTCATCAGCTACTTTACAACTGTAGCAGAAGAAGTGGTTTCAAAGTATTCTCATTCTCAGCTTTGGTACATTATTCAGTTTTGCCAAGTGGTTTTATAAGTGTGTCTTGCTCTTACCCCTGATTTCTGCCTTTTATAAAGGTTGCTTGTGAGTGGAAAAGCATTGACTTCTCTTGAGTGCTCCACGGGAACAAGTTTCCCAGATCTAAGGAAAAGAGGGCAGTTTAAGTTTTGTATTCTTCTCTACAGAGTTAAGAGAAAGCTAGTGTAGAAGGGACCTTACAATTTGAACTTTTAGACGTTATAATTTTCAATCTTAATTAGTTTCTATAAACAAGGGTGTATTAAATTCATGCCCTTAGTTCTGTATATGTATGACGCTAAATTATAAGTTCTAAATCTTTTTCTTTCTGATAGAAATTAATTTTAGTTTTCAACTGAAAATTAGTTTTATCACACTTATGTTTTATTAACTGATTTATCGTTCACTGTTAATGCTGTAATGTGACACATGACATTGTTTAATGTGGCTTGATCATTTAAGACTTCTTTGTGAAGGTGCTGAACATAATCCCAATTCACCAAAATATTTGCCCATGGAAACAAAACTGCTTTTAAATAAGTACTTAAATACTTCAGCCAGAAAACATGGAAACACACCCCTCTCCCCAACAAAAACACTAGTATCTGCCTGTTTTAATAGAAACCATACCTAAAAATATATTTTAAACTGAAATGAGTGCTCAGGAATTTCAGGAGTTAAACTCTACTAATTTTATTTTTTTTTTATAAACTTTTTTTCATATGTTGCCATGTTTTATTCTTTGTTTCTCCAGAAACCTGTTACCTGGAAGTAGCAATGTTGAAGCCAGCACTGGAGTGGTACAAGATCGAAACATAGATCTTGTGGAGATTTGAGGAGGACGGAGGGCTTCTAATTTATAAAATATCTTTCTGAATTGTCTTTAAAGGATATATATCAACTTGTTTAAATGAACAGGTTCTAAATATGAAAGTGTTGTTTCGCCCCCCCACCAGCCCCACATATTTCTCACAGAGTTGACTAATGAGTTATGAGTGATTTAGAGTTTACTTGATAAAAATCAACCTTAAAAGAGAAAGAATAAGTTGCTCCTAAATAAGAACTGTAGCTAATTAAATATACATAATTTCGTTCTTTCATTTTCTTTGGCAAAGCTTCGCAAGACTTAATATTACTTTAATCAGTATATTCAAAATGAAGCAATAAAAATTGAAATTAGGTTTGAAAAATGGAAATTAAGCAAACACTTGCAAAGAATTCTGTTCTTTTGTCAGAATGCCAAAGCAGAATTATGAGTCAACTTTATGAAATTTATTAGAGAATTAGTACATTTACATGAAAGAGAAAATATGAATTTTTTCTGTTTTAATTATATGCCCAATTTGGTGCTATTACAGTAGTTTTTCTTGATTAAAATGTTTAATGGGAACACTACATAGAAATATCTGGCATATTGACAGTTTGAAGAGTTGAATGAGCCAGCTATTGAGGCCACTAAAGAGCACTCTCATCTTAATCCTGAACACTTTGTTCTTTCTAATGGAAATGCATGTGAAACAGCTGCCTGTAAAAAAATACCATTGAAGGTAATTTTATCATTCACTGAATCACACAACAAACTCTTACATATAGTAAGGATTCATTTAGGACACTCATGCAACGATGCAAGGAACTGTGAGAAAAACCATTTAATTTTGTGGGGCTTTTTCTTCAGCTATTTTTAAATCTATTGATAGCAATAAGGTTGGGATTTTTCATTGATTTTAGCAATATTTGTCTTTGATCTTAGCACCCTAGGTTTTCATAACTGAGCAAAGCTAACAATATTGCATGGCAAAATTGTTGTTGAACTGCACATAGTTTGCTTAATTATAAAATTTAGTCTGAACGTTTAAAACATCTAAATCTTCTGACAAATGAACATCAAAAGGCTTTCATGCAAGTAAAACTTTTCCTTAGCTTCTCAGAAAAAATTATCTTCTCTTTAAATCCATGACCTTTTTGACTGTTAAGCAGAAGTCTGCACGCTGTTCAGCAATTGACCTCCTTAGCTTAAGGGCACGTAAGAAGCCTTTGGAGGTGTTCTCTGAGGGTTTTAATTTTAGGTGCGGCTCCTACCCAAGCGTTGTTCCATGCCTGATGCCAAAACACTACAACTGGAAGCAATGTTTTCCATCTTAAACATGGCACTCTGTAGCCAAGCTCCAAGAAACCTTGGCCCTATTTCAGGTGTGAGAAGATCTAAAAAAATGTGATGGGACAAAAACAGAGCATTTTGAGTTCTGTTGGGCAAAGTCTGGTTAAATGGTGGCTCACTTTGCTGCTACTATCCCAACACAGTGAATTAAGAGAGGAACATTCACACTGGGACAAACTGGACTAATAAGGAACTGGAGTACATAGGAGGAGATGATAAAAGGCCTCAGTTTACTTTGGTGGAAGAGTTACATCTTACTACAAAGATTATTTTTTTCCTTTCCTTTTTTTTCCCCTTCAAAAGCAAAGCTAAAACAACCCGTATATTCTGCAGGATGCAGCTGCTATGGAGATCTGTAAAAATTCATGCACAATTGGTGCGTGATTACAAGTAATCTCATTAAGAAGTGGATAGACAAGGGTACTGACCTCAGCTTAAATCCAGAAACCCAAAACCCAGCAGAGATGCAACTAAGCAGCACTTCACACCTATTCTTCATGTATTTTAATCACAGATAAACAGCATTTACCAAACATTCCTGGATTCAGTTCTCCCAAGGAATAGTGAAGGATCCTACTCGGATGCTAACTGTGGGACAATAACAAAGACAGTAAAGGAAAGGAAAACATTCCGAGACAGAGAACTACAGGACACTCCTTGCTGGGGCATAAACAATAATGTTTTGTCAGACTTAACGTTCGCAAACCTACTTAGAGGACCGACTCCAAAGCACAGGTCTTCTCCTGATAGACGTCCTCTCTGTGACTCCCTGTTGAGTTACAAGAAAAGTTATCAGACGCATCAGGTAAAGTAAACTTGGAGGGTGTATGCATATTGTATTCTCTCTCACTATCATTTCTTTCTTTCTTTCTTTCCCGGTTCATTAATTCTGCATATATAAACCCAAACTGATTTTTTTTCTATTACACTGACATACAGAGGCCCATCTAATAATCTGTTCTGTTTTGCTCTTCTGAAGTCTATATCATTATCACTTTTCTCCACATTATCCTTGTTTCAAATAATTTTCTCAGCAGCAGTTTTTATCTTTTCTCTTCCCAGACCCACTTCAGTCCTTTCTCTTTATCTATATGGGTATTTTCAACATTTCCCAGCTAACCATCCACTCCAAAATAGTAATGTGCTGCTCCTGCCCTTCCATAGATGTTAAGGACGACTGGACTAAGCGACGATTCCTGCAGTACTTTTTGATCATTACCCTTTACTTGTCATTGCCTAATGGCAGCGTTCTCATCCAAGATAATTTTTGAATTATGGTTTCACTTAAGAAATGCTGCATCAAGTGGCTTATCAAAGATCATGTGCATTGTGCGCAGCTCGTATTCCTTGCCAACTAACGTTTAATTCTGTTTGAAAAGAAAAGTGCCTGCCACACCACACGCAGGCACCGCATACCCGCAGTCATATTTATCCCACCTGCACTCCGGCCCAGATGGAGTGATGCTGTGCTGGGATCAGGGAGCTTGGTGCCGGTGGTTGATGCTGTAATGTGGAGCAGCAGTGAAGTAGAACAGAGCTGATGTGGGAAAAAAAAAAAAAAAGGAAAAGAAAAAAACCTGGTCCGTTCAGATACTTTAGGCCTACTCCGGTGCTTTGACCCAAATAACCTGATCTGCAAATAGCAAATAACTTCTCCTGTGTTCTAAATCAAAGGGGAAAAATAAGCTATTTGGGTCAGAGCATGCAAAAAAAAAAAAAAAAAGCCCTACCCAAATGACTAGTCTCTCCCTGACACTGGGGTGTGCATATCTTGTGGATCTTTTTAATTTGCAATTTTCCCATGGCTCCAGACAGATGTGTCAAACAGAGCTGAACATTAAAAACGTTACCTAAAGCCACAGTGACTTTTAATATCTTCTATTAATATATTTATTTTAAATACAACATTCTGTAAAACTAGCACGGTCTTCCTAAAGGGTCTAAAGCATGTGGATGAAGGATTAAAAATAAACCCCTTAGCTTTATCTTGTGATTTCCACCCCATAGATTACTTCGGAGTTCACTTAGTATAATGACATTGTCTTTTTCCAAAGTGATCAGAAACATCCTGACTTCTCTCCAAATCCAGCTTCTGTTCACTCTGGTGCATTACTCATCACCCCCAAAGGATTTTTTGAGGCTGTGCACAAGGGATGGTATTCAGAACGAAGAGCTTACAAGCATATTGCTGCAGTAGCATACAATCGTTTATAAATTTCCTATTCATTAAGTTCTACATTCCCAAGAAACTTTAATACTAAATTTACACTCAGTTCCAAGGACTCAGCTGGATCTGTATCATAACTTACAATGGCACAGTGAGGAAATACCCCATTACTATAAAGAATGAATTAAAGGTGCAAAACTTCCTCAGAAACAACCAAAACTGAAAGCAGTTACCAATTATGTTTTCTTTGTATTTTTGGCCAACTTGGAAGCCATTTGCAGGAGAAAATTAATACGTCTGGTTATATCCAATGACAGAAATCATCTTTGAAAAGTTCCTGTTTTATACTAATTCTGCTTTGTGCAATTCATGTAGGACTATTGTAAAGGTTGTATAATTTCAGCACACGCAAATGTGATATAGCAAAAGAAATACATACTTTAAAATATTTGTTTGAATCTTATTTGTTTCCATATTATAATTCAGGGTGTTCACAGAGATAAATGACAGCAAGAAGGATCCTTGCACATCCCAGAAACTGCTTTTATATAGTCTCCTATTCTGTTCAGGAGGAGAGACGGGGCTGGATATGAGTCATTCGGAGGACAGAAGAGAGCTTCAAAATTTATCTGTAAGTAAGCAGCTTTTTGGGGGAGAGGCAGTAGTCAGAGAGATGTGTAGGGAATTCACTGAGGTCGGGAAATACAAGTGACTGGCCCAAGAAAGTCACTTCACAAAGATTATAATTTTCCCAGTGAACTGACTTGGGATAAACGTTATAGCCATCCAAGTCCTCTCATTTAAACCCACTTTGGGGGGCTCCTGCCCCCATCACAGACCTACCAAAAATCTGATTTCTCTAACCTGTGATTAAATAGGTCTGACTAAAGAAGTCAGTCTAGATACCAGCGCACTATATGCCTGCAAAAGCTGTTACAAAAAGACAGTTCAAACAGCCTGGTCTCTCACGATGTGACAGTCTGCATGCGACCCTACGAAGAACCCAAGATTCACAGTGCCAGGACCAGGAGCAGGACCCCAGTCCCCTCTCTCTAGACCTGTCTCCTGCAGAATAAAAGATGTCTTCGAGTCCCTTTACATATTTGTTGGACATCTGAAGAAATGCAGAACTAGCGGTGCTTCCCAGAGTGCCTTTTTACAGTACCAGCAGAATGTAATACCGTGGCAGTAACACTTTCTATTGATGGTATTCTTTTTGCCCCTGCATTGCTTGAACCAGAAGGAAAAGCAGCATGTCACACGTCTTAAATAAGAGAATTCTACATACTAACTCACTGTTTTCTTAAATATGAAAGACTAAGACTATTTACAGTAAGTCCTTAAGCAAAATTGAAAATAACAGCATGAGAAACATCACACCTGGTTGCTTAAATGGGATGAGAAAATTACGTTGCCTGCATACCTGTATCTCTATACTTATTTTAACCATCATAGCATTATTAACTGTTTGGAGTACACTTTGCAAGATAAATGGAGGAAATTTTTGATCTCTCGTTGTGAATTTCCATAAATATCTCTTAGCATCTAAAAGTATTATACCCTCCATCCCCCCATTATCTGAATGTCAGTTCACTGACAAATGATCCAAAGGCACCAGAGGTATTTCAATCACTGAAATAATTCAAAGCCAGACAATACTCAGTTAATGCGTAGATACTGTTGCCCATCTATACGCTTGAAAACATCTTTGGAAATCCCTGAATAAAGTCTGTAGTAATGCAAGTGTAAAAATAGAAACAGATTTCAAAAGACAAGGATATAGAACAGCAAGATCTGATACCTGCGGACCTAACATTATAATTTCCATTAATTACTAAGCAAAATCAGGACTAATCAGAATTCACTTTACATTCCTGGACTGATGAAGAAAAAAAAAACATCAATAGTTAATCATCTATTTTATTTTTTAATACTAGGAATGTAACTTTCTATCCTGATACTCTGCAGTATACAGAATGTAAGTAACTTAGAAAAATCCCATTTGGGTTTTATTTTGCATTTATAACACTGTCTTTTCTCAGCAATGTGTATTTTTAAATATTTTTGCACATGAGTATACATGCAGGAGTGGATCTGGCAATGACTACTGAAGTTAAAATTGCATAACATTTCACATATTTGAAACTGCTTTCAGATACCCATAAGTTACTGAAAGTTCTACTTGTGGAGATTAAGCATTTTATGGAAAAAGCACCCTTTAATTCATGTTTAATTTTAAATGTGACTTAAGCATGTTTTCAAATGTTTTCCTAATTGGAGCTTTAAACCCATTACTTAACACAACTCCATAATGAATGCAGTCCCTTATATTTATTTAATCGCTGAGTTTCAGTGGTCTGTGGAAATACTTAGCCAACTATTCCTCTTGTGACATTTGGTGCCCTTGAGCAACTTACCATTTGTGACCCAGTTCCTTCAGACTGTAAAATGGAAGTATAAATTTTTCCATAGTATTGTCATCACTATTCAGCAGATCGCTATTCAGCTCCCAGCTTCATTGTACTAAGCAAATACAATAAAAGACAGCTTCTTTCACAAAGGAACAAGATAGAGGAAAGAAAAAAAGCGTTATCCTCTCAATTTTAACAAAACAATTTCAATGGAATTTAGGAAAATCTATTACATGACCATTTTCCTCGGGAGGTACCAAAAATACCTTGGAAGTATGCTGAGAGAAGAAAAAAAAGTGACTTTTGTTTTCCAAAAAGCAAGCGAGCTGCATTTGGAAAGCCTTCAGGTGCTTTTGAACGATCTGTCCCTAAGCAGTTTGACCATTCAAGACATGCACAGCCTAGTCAGAAACTAAATCCAAGTATCTTAAGTTTTGCTCCATTGCATTTCTGACAAGACCATGCCCTCCTAGTTCTTTTCCTCACAGCTAAATATATATGTTTGCACTATAAAAGGCCTGTGAAGTGCAGAAAGCAGTGCAGTAATCCTCAGGAATACAATTCGGTGTCTGCACATTAGCAGCTGGCAAAAGAAAATCACTTTGAAAATGTCGTGTTTCAGTTCAAACAAAAGACAAAAACCAAAATAAAAAATAGGAAAGGTCAGATGAAATGAAATGAAAAGAGCTGTGTGTTTATTCATTCTCCCCTCACTGACGAATGGCACAACTGGTTTTGCCCAAACTTGCCATTAAAATTCAGCCCCGGGTAGAGACCAAACGGAGGATTTTCAGTCTGAACGGTGAAGGTTTCTGAGACGAAAGAGAAGCTGTTACACAACCTGAACAACAGCAGGCCATGACCAGAACGCTGCTACTATAATAAAGATTTATTTAAATGCATCTCCAAGGAGAAGGTTAAAAACATGCAGGAAAAACTCTTCTGGGTTTTACGGGCAAGAGCTCCTCTGACTGACCACCAAAGTACTCTTTAGATCGAAATGTATAGGTTTCCTTGTTCTTCTCCAGACTTCCAGGGTGTGTTGTGGGGGCGGAACACTATGAATATATATATATATATATCTGGAGTGGAACATAACTAAATATAAGAAGTTTAAAGGCTGTACCTTTAAAACTATAATTCTCATATTTCCCTTACAATAAACCAACAGGGCAACTAGATGGGGAAAAAAACGGGTGATTTGTTTTTTCCTACTGTTTTACGAAAGTAGTGAAAACATGGCAGTGGTTCACAGCCTTTTCTTTGGGTTTTCAAACTGCTTTTAGTCTTTGATTATAGGTAAGGACCATCGTTTCTGCTACATACTTGTTTCCATGTGTCAGTATGCAAACAGTACATAATATTAATTGCTTGCAACAGTAGCCAACTGCAAAAATAGAGTTTTCTGCCTTCCTTTTCTGCACAAGAATGAGCCAGCTCAGACAGACGGGCCACCTGAGTCGGTAGACAAGTCACTTCACTTAACAGTGGAGAGCAGAAGGGAGTTTTGTAGAGAGACAACTGTGTGGAATCAGTAAGTCTCATCCTGAAAAAATATATAAAGCACCTGCACGCAGAAGTGTGTGTTTGTATGTATATACAAACATATACATATTTTGCTTGTTTTCCTATGTGTGTGTGTATATACATATATACACAAAAACATATGTGTGTACATATAGGAAAACATATACATATATATGGGAAAAAAAGCGAAATAGTCAAAGTAATTCTCAATGCCTTTTTACTAGAACGAAATGCCTAGCAAATATTTTTAGGAACATTCCGGTGTATGTGTGTATATATACATATGTGTATGTATATATACATAAAAACCCACTATCCCTAAAAATTTAAAATGAACTTTTTCTCATTAAAATGTGTGCTTTAAGAAGTGTATTCATTTATTAATCTTGAAAATAATGAATATTCTCAAGACTTTTTTGAGATTCACAGTATTTCATGTCATTCAGTATTTCACCCAAATAAAAAACAGTGAGATTGCACTATTTAGTTTCCATACATAGCAACTTCTCCCAGGGTAGGATTTTTTTTTTTGAGATGCAGATAGTAATATTCTCTCATCCAGTGTTCGCTGAAATTAATTAACAATATATAGAATGGAAAATTACAGAAGTTAGATGAAAGTCATTCATTAACTGTGCAAAGCATTAAATTTGGGGAAAGATAAATGATTACCAAAACAGAATAACAATTAAACTAAGCATTAAACATACTTGTACTATATTTGTTCGCATTGTAATTGCTGTATTTACGCCATTATTAATTAGAGTTCTCATTGAGCTAAAGAAATCCCTAAATCTGTCACCTCTGTTGGTATGGTTGAGAAGAAAAGACTGCAGAGAGAGATGAGGAATTTTCCCCTTGCTGGTTTTACAGAGAAATTTTCATGACAATTTATCCAAGTTCCACCTAAAGTTTTGGGCTGGACTGCAAAACAATTTTCATTCCTTCTTAAAATGTGATTGATTCTATTACCTTTTTTTTTTTTTTTTTAAGAAGTTGGAATAACATTAGCAGATAGTTGAATTAAAAATAATTTTATAGGAATACCATTGGATAAAAAATAGACTTGCTCAAAGTATTCCAGCTTGCATTTTCATAAAAAAGAAATATCTGTCAGTGGATAGATTGTTCTTTTAAGTATGTGATTTCCACTAACTGAGGAAAAAAAATGACATCCCATGAAATCATTTATGCAGACCAAACTTGGAAATTTTTGCCATTATGGTATTCTGCCATGATGCCTTATGAGTGCTGCAAATCTGGTACCTCATTTTTCTGATCTGTCATCTTGGCTGGCCTCCCAGTTTGTTGGCAGATGCCCTCATGCGCAAGGACAGCTATTCTCCATCAAGCAGGTGAGTTTCCATTATGTAATTTCCTGCAATCAGCAGTTAGATTTGTAATATACTAAGATCCAAATGTAATTTTCTGTATAAATATAAACCCTTTTTTTTTCTCACCATTTGTCCTGAAAGTTGGCTTTCTTAAAATTCACCGTATATGCCCTTGTCACGGTTATACGTTAATCTTTTCTGTCCAGATATTCTTGCTCTTTCTATCCTTTGCGTTAACGCACCGTAATCACCAGGAAAGGTAACCGCTGTCTCTGAGGCATCTGGACAATTTGCAGGAACAGGTTTTCTGCAATTTGGAAATGCGAATGAATTTAATATAACAAAAGAAACCCAAGCTACTTGATTGCAGTAGTTCTGTCTGAGTCCAAATTTAATACACAGATTACAAGTGAAAATCTGTTACTCACAAATTTTCTCGGAATATTATGAAACACAGCTGAAAAATGTACCAAACAATGCTTAGTACGTACAGTCACTATTTACTTCATGTTACTACATCTATTTTTGGAAGCTATTCACTCTGGTATTTCTGAAATGTGAAGTGCCGTTGAGATGTACTACTATTCCAAGATATGAAGGACCTGAATCATCCCCTCTCAGTAATTTTGGAGTAAATCAGAAATAACAGCAGCAAAATAAATGTGAGTAGGCCAATGTGTGATAAAGAATCAAGCCCAACATTTTACACAGCGATATCTACATGGGCATATACCCAAACATAAATAAAGGCTAAAATAGTTAGGTGTTACTTTGAGAAATATTTGCAGTGATATTTAATCACCTGACAATAAATTATATATATAAATGGTATATGTATTTATTACGTACATTGCTTTACATGTTTACAAACATACCTCAGTGCTGTGATTTGTGCTGCTTGTCTGCTAATCTGAAGGCATTCTGTTAGAATTTGTGGAAGTATTGCATATCTCTCTGAGATGCATGTTTTATTCCACAGTATTTTTTAAGTATACAGTTTCTGGAGGCCAACTCAAAATACATAATTAAAAAGTTGCAGATTAACTACACACTTCCTTCCATTTAATTGATGCTTATGAATATTATTCTTTAATGACCAGAGATAACATGATGTGAATTAAATATGAACTATGGGAACAGCAACTAATTTACATACTGTACAACACATTGTATAGCTACCATTCTATACCAGAGAAGTTATTATGCATGTGACTGACCTATTTCATCTCATATTTATGTAAATGGTATTTTACTTTGATGTGTAGGACCATGCGGATTCACCAGACTATATCTTTACATTCTTGCACATTCACTTGGTAAATTTGTTTTAGAGGTTTGAGAGAATGAAATTAAATGAGTTAAGACAAAATTACTTTTATATGCTAATAGTTAGACAAGCCTATTGTGCAAATGGTAGGATTTCATTTTGATGTTAGCATTTTTTCTGATTTCTTTGCTCAAGCTACTACTGCACAGCATTCAAGGCTGCCAGTACAGGGACCACTGCAGAGCACACTGTGTCTGTATTGAGAGGTGGGGCTACAGCAACCTCGTTCTGCTGACAAGTCCATCCTGGTGTCTATGTCACAAAATGTCACAATGCGTGAATAAATAGAAGAAATGTTAAATACAGGAACCATTCCAACCATCCTGACCTGGGACCACATCAGAGTGGGAGGCAGCTGAGAAGGGAGGACCTATCTCTAAGGGCACGGCTGTATCAAGGAAAAATGAAAATTAATTCCCAGCCTTGAACTGATCTTAGCTGGTGAGTCTAAATGGTTTATCAAAAAAACAAACTTGCCAGCTATTAGGAAAAAAGTGTAGCGGCACATCCAGTTTGAGTGTAGAGGCACATTTGATACCATAAAGTCCTGCTCCTTGAACTGGTATTGGCTTGAGCTACCAACCCAGCAGGCGCATACTAATGCCAAAACCTGTCCTTTCATCATTTTCAGATTCTTAGAGCAGGGCACTTGATAAATGCTGTCACAGCATGAATAGCCAGGGTTGTCAACTTAGAAATGTGATAAGATTTTTTAAAAATTCCTTTCAACACTGGTTTGCAAAGGGAGGCAGCAGGCAAATTTGGTTCCAGAAATGTCACACCTCAAGAGGAGAAGCTCTGCTCAGCAGGCTGCTGCTTATTCTGAAGCCCAGGTTTTCCACGGAGCTCTTCCATCCTGCGACACCTCATTGATGTAGCTGTGGTTAATCTAGCGCCCGGATCAGAAGCAATACAGCTGGACGGAGCGTGGCTCAGGGCCGGAGCTAGTTACTGCAAAGCTTCTGTGTCACGGTGCACTGGGTAGCGTAAACATGCCCTCAGTCTCTGTGATTAGGTCTGGCCCATTTGGCATGAGAAGTTCAACGCGTTGAACCCGACCCCTTTATATCTGGGCGCTGTCTCGCTGTCAGGGCAATTCTGGCCGCTGTTTCACTTCTTAGCTCAGCGAGTGGGAGCCTCATGATGCTCTCGGCTCCAGGCACATGTGAACAGCCTTGCAACTAGCTGCTGCAAGCTCTGCTACCATGTGAAGATTAAACATCTGAGCAAATAATCACAAAGCCAAAAGTGGCCATTTTCTCAATAACACATCTGTCAGGATGAAATCCTGATCCTTTGTGCTTTGTGTGTGCTTTGATTGCCTAGGGAACTGGCATGCTAATTTTCGCCCAGAGGTTATAATACTGGAAGTCTGTTTTTTGTTTAACAGTCAATCTTAACTCTTAGGCTGACGTTTTTCCTGGAGTTTCCAACATGATCATGTAATTATGTTTTGTAAGTGAAGGACACACTTATGTCCTAAAAAAAAGAAGATGTTAGCATGTTAGTTTGTCAATCAAGCAGTAATTTCACCTAAAATGATTAATCTAAACCATCTCACAACAGCTACAAGGGTAGGAAGGATTATTTACTTGTTGAAGGCAGCTATGCTCAGTTAGGGAAAAATAGATAAGGGCTGGATCAAATTTTAATTATTTTGTTTGATTTTTTCCTTGCCACAACGAGACAGAAAAAAAAAAAAAAATCATTCAAAGAGTAACATTCAATGATCAAGCTACTCAAAATGAAACAGCACAGACATGCTAGATTCACAAGTTGTTGATTTTGACTTCTTTTTATCCAGA
The DNA here is from genome assembly GCA_013397275.1 of Burhinus bistriatus. NCBI lineage: Eukaryota > Metazoa > Chordata > Aves > Charadriiformes > Burhinidae > Burhinus > Burhinus bistriatus. The sequence continues at coordinate 1,050,450 of VYXH01004149.1, forward strand.
GGTTCAGAATTATATTTGTAGTTCCTCTGGTGATTTTTAGGTTGATCTTGAATCCTTCTGAATAACTACTGGGCTGTACAGTACCATACTGTACCAATTACCATCTCAATAGCTACGCTGATATTTAGAAGTGGTGGTCTGAATTCTAACCCACATACATCCTGAAGACAATGTAGTAACATCAACCTACCTGCTCCCTCTTCTGTGGATTCCTGGTATCCCTCCTTTTACTTTTCCCTGCTCTCATAACCAATTAAAGTACAACTAGAGTCACCATCCCATTTCTCCTTGCACGTAAGGCTTCTGTGTGGATAAGGACCTCCTTTAAAACCCATTTCCCCCCCAGGTTTCTTTCACCTCATGCTGAAAGCACCCACTTTTTTGGTTACTCTCCCAGGCGCTAGAGACCATCCCTTTCCTCTGGATCTCTCTAGCTCCAGGTGCCAAATAACATTCAAAGAGCTACATGAACATAACTATTTCCATCAGCTCTCTAGAGACAAAGAAGCCACAACCGCTGTCATAATTGTCACCTGTTCAGAAGGTGCACAAAGGCAAAACGGACGGGAGAGTTAGGGAGAAGTCCTCATTTCAAGGGTTCCTCTTCCCATCGTGAGGTACAATGCAAGAGAGCGCTGTGTGAGTGCAGTGTGAGGAGACCTACTGATGATACTGCTCTCTGCAGTTCTCTTCTTTGGTCGCTCCTTATCATCAAACATATATAAACTAATCTCACTACCCTGATGCTTCTGTCATGTTTGGGACATAAGCTACCATGTTATCCTCTCTAGGAATAACAAAGAACTGCATATTCTTTGCATCTCTTTTTTTATTTATTTTTTAGTTATTTTTTTTTTTAAAATAGCTTTCTGCATAGCCTTGCTTGCCTTCCTTCAACTGGGATTTCTATTTCTATTAATGACGGGTTGGCTAAGAGAAGTGTTCTCTCTCTGCTGCCTTTTTACTTTCTGCAAAGCTGCACGAGGACCCGGCAGCGTGTCCCATAGGCAAGGGAAGAATTACAACTTTATCCATACAAGCTCATCACCAAAAGTTTCCAGAGTACTTGATCATTTCTGTTGCTGATTAAACCACATCTCATGTCTTTCTTCCTGTACGTCCAAAGACACATTTTTAAAGCCTGCCTGATGCAGATGCACATAATCTGAAAAAGCTGAAATATCCTAATTGCCTTTTTGCTGTTGTCATTTTAGGGCCTCTATCCACAAATGCTCCTGCCTAGAGAGGCTGGAGCCACACCTTCAGTACCTAAACCTGCAGATATATTCATTGCCACAGCACAAATTAAGTTTTTATACCTGATATCAATCTGTTCTTTTGTGGACAAAGTCGAACACAATTGTTGCAGGAGTATGGCAGAGAGAAAAGCATTTGTACCTTCCATGGAAGTGCTGGTAAAAATAAATCACCTCACTGAAGAAAAAATGCTATTTCTTGTCTACTTATTATGAGTCAAACTCAACACTGTATTCCACAATTCAGGACAAAAATCAACAGTTCATTTAATATTGTTGATATTTGATAAAAAGCATACTAAGAGTAAATTGTTCAGATAGTTTGAAGCTTGTGAGAGATCTTTGAACTCATTACTAAAAACTACAGATTTGTCTAGGGTAAAGATCCAGGTGATCTTTACTTTGATTACTTGATATTACGTAGATTAACTCTTTTTTTTTTTTTTTAAAAAGGAAGGTATATTTAGAAAAATATAGAAAACTGAGTAAAAACCATATTCATTCTTTAGTAAACAAGGAAATTAAAGCCTATGTCACATCATTCTAAGCCTATTCTATCACATCAGGTGTCCCAATGCTATCAATCGCCAATTTTTACAAAAAGGTCAGATCTCAGAGAAATTTACTTATGATGAAATTGTCTCCCTTATAATAGAATTCATTAATTCAGTAATTACTTGCTATAACACAAAAAAGGTCCTGTCTTAAGGAGATGCTGGATATATTAAAACCACCTCAAATCATTCCTAACTGTAACACTTTTCTTCACTTCTTGTAAAGCCCACCCAAGCTTACAACACAATTCTCAACGAGAAATTTTTGTTACACAGTTGATCAGTTCTAATATTATGAGAAAAATCTGATTCCATGTCATACAGATGTGGCTATTTGAATACGTATCACAGGAAAGCAAAACAGCCGTCTCTTTCCTGCTGCACAGAAAACAACGCATACTTGGCTGGGAGCAGGTTTTTTGCTATATTCTGGGCCTCAGTCCTCAAGCGGTTGTCAGCAACCCAGGGGATGATACGGACAGCATGTAAAAGCCCGCGCCCAGCCAGCAGCTCCATATTTCAGGATGTCTATTTTCAAATAACTAGAATGAATGAGGAACACTTGATGCAAAACTTTTCTTTAGAGGAATAAGATGAGGTTAGATAAAAAGCTAATTTTCACAAGTGTTCAGGTATGTAAAGTTAACATTTAATCAAAAGTTATTTTATATTGTTTAAAAAACAAGATTATTGTGAAATAGTATGCTTTCCTATGAGGTTTTAAAACACTTCTACACAAATAAGGTGTAAGTATCTTTGGACGGATGTACCATACATAATAAAAGTGGAAAACTTGTTTGTGTGTATTGACTAAACAATTGGCAATGGCTCACGGCTATTTACTGTTTTTAAGAAATACTACAGGCAATTTTCTGTAATCCAGAAATGCAAATGCTTTATCTAGTTTATACTGGCTCGCTGAAAGAAGGTTCCAAAACAAGTAAAATAGGTATCTCCACTAAAACGATTCTAATGCAAGTGATTCTTCTATTGAAAGGGAGATTTTAGTATACTTTGTGGAATTACTTTTTCCTCATGCTTTACAATTATGGTGCAGCTTCTCATATATATAGAACTATGAAGATTTACCCAGCTGAAGAGTTCTGCTTTCCTCCTCTGTCATGTTTTCAGGTGAATGTCTATATCAAGATCCAGATCTTGAACTCACACGATTTTATACCTTCTTTCATATCAGCAGTGTTAACTTCAGTTTTCCTCACTGAAGGTGAAAGATGACGTTTTGTGATACCTGGCAGTTTTTCGCCCCCGTGACAGATGATGCCTTTGCTTCCTTCATTAGCTTGAAAGGGCAGTACAACGTGTACTTTGCAAAAGCTTGCTTAATACCCTTTTGCCTGGAAAACTAAGTTACCGGCATTACATTTGCGCCATCCTTTTCATACCAGCTTGTTTTACAGAGATTTAGAGGGAGATTAGTATTGTTACCAGACCTTATTTGTTTCGGGGCTTCACATGTTACTGGTCTCGGGGACAATCAAATCATACATATTAAAGCCAGGTCAAAGTGACCCATGCACAGAAGGAGAAAAACCACATGAGAAACTTGAGCTAACCGCTATCATCAACTATTAACGGCACAGGTTAATATATGTATGACCGTATTAGTTCCATAGAGGGTCTTTAATATCAAAGTCACAGAATGGACCAGGTGATGAGACTGAAGAATGGTGAGACTTAAAAATAATTCTCATGTCTTGACTCGCCAGAGTTAATGACCACGAGAGCACAAACTACCTATGCCTTTACATTTTACAGACTCTTCAGAAAGAAAGGATTCATTTCCATTAAAACAATAGTCTGCAAATATAAATAACAGAGGAATAAAAACAATGATGGTCATTATCCTTTAGCCTGCCTTGGAAAGCCACAGTTCCAAGGTGAGATCAGGGCACCAAAGCTCTCATGGTCTTCTGTGCTTGTTTTATAAGTGAAGAGCTAAAAGCCTAGATAAAGTAAAAATGAGACTGCCAGCATTAAAATGCGATGCAAGATGGGACACGGGGAAATGAAGGTCAACAGGATTGTCTACTAATAAGACATGAACTTGCATTACTTAATGATACCCTTGTAATCTGTCAGAAGTAGAAAGCTTAAGCAGTTAGTGAGCAAAGAGAGTCAAATGGAAATTAAACTGGAGTTCTAGCAATATTTTAAAGAGAAATAAAGAAAAGATTCAGAATTAAGCAATCTCAGAAGCTAAAATCCACAGGCAAGCGAGTACGTTTGAGGAGGTACATCCAGGACATATAATTCATGCTTTTTATTTCAAAGAAGCACCTTATTTCAATAAAGATTTCTTTAGCATCTTGAATAGAGTATTCCTGGTTTTTTTCTTCTTATTTTTATTTATGTATTTAGAGGTTACCTAAATGTTTTTGACTTAAATTGAATGTTTAGACTTGGCTTAAATGTGAATATAGTAGTTTTAATGATTTTTTTAAACATTAAACAGTAACGATGGTATTGTATCAGAGTCTACAAACAGACATTTGGCTAAAGCTTTCATCAAGATGTTTGTGTAGCAATAGATGAAAAGATGTTGATATAAATTTTATTGAAATATTTTCTTTTATATTAATTTAAAACAATATTGATATATATACAGATTTCAGTATCTTAAATTTCTACCTATCAGTACAGTTTTAAGTGGTTTATTTTCCTCTTAGAAATCAAACCACTCCAGTAAACATGGGCGATCTCTTTAGAAATTGAAACATGCCCATAGGCATGGGAGAATGGATATAATATATCCATTGCCATGGTTAGTTTATATAGCACGAATTCCAAATGCATTTCCCTTTTTATTTTTGTTGTTGTTGGGTTTATTTGTTTGCTTTAGTGAGAAAATTCACCTCCCAACTTCTTCCCAGGTCAGGTCTTTTTCATGTTGCTTCTTCAAGGCTGCTCAATACAAATCCCCAATTGAGAGCGCCGCTCTCAGCAATTTATTTAGATTTCATAAGAAGCTAGTGGCGTCAGAGAAACAGCAATCTGTGTGGCAGAATCCCTTTTGCAGCTCATGATCAGAGATTAACATTGCCTTCTGGGACAAGTTATTACACTTTTTTGTTATAACCTTCTGTGCATTTAGTCTCACAACGTCCTTTCAAATGTGGCAAGTTCGCAAGTTGCAACATGAAAGTATTTTTATTCCTGCTGGTTCTTTCATGGTAATAACCCCTCCATACAAACAGATATCTATACCACAAGAAAAGACTCATGAAAATGTGAATTTTTAAGTTTGGACTAATTTTAAGCTAAGTTGATAAAACATCAACCAGAGCCTTGGTGTTCTTAGGCTATTTTACAGTAGCAGCAATGAAATCAGTACCCCTATTAAGATATTTTTGCATTGTCAGAGTGTAGAAACTGGACCTCAGCATAAACAAGGGATAGAGCTGTCGTTTCTTTGCAAGTCAACAAGATCAGACTATTCTTTCAAATTTGAACTGGAAAACACTTGACAAGTACAATCAGCTCCATCTTTTGTGCTTTGACACACTGAAAGGAACTCAGAGCAAAGCGGGGAAAAAAAGGCTTAATGGGTTGGAAGGGATGACACATAAGAAAAGCTTAGAAAGATTAAATATGTACAGCTTGACTAACCAACAATTAAGCGGGGGGAGAGGGAGGAGATATATCTGTCAAAAGCAATGAGAAGGTAAACACCAAGGGGCAAGAGTAATTATTTAAGAATACAAATGGGATATATCTAGAAATAATGAGATCAAATTGAGAAAAGGACAATGTAGTCTGAATTTGAAGAATGACTTACTGTAAGTGAGAAACAGTATTTCCACTTTTTTCCCTTGAGATTATTCCACAATGTGCTAGATCTTCCTCAAAACAATTAAAATGAAATGGGTAAAACACAAGGGACTACATTCTATGTTACAATTCTGTATTGGCAGGGCTTTGCTTTTTGTCCTAAGAGATCTTTTCTAATTGCAATGAATTTTTCCCCAAAATTAATAAACAAAACAAAACAAAAAAGCTAAATAAAATGAGAAGTTATCAAATAATATGTGCTTGGGGATAGGGAGAAAGCTACAGGAAACATTGAGGAAAAAAAGGGTAAGCTTTGTATCAATTAAATAAATAATGATAGGCCATATCAAAACATTTGTTCAGGTTTTCCAGTCACTTTCAGTGTCCTACAAATCTCCTGTTTCCAGTCACTCAATTACGTGACCTTGCACAGTCCTTTGAATATCCTGATTTTTATTTAATCAGGTATATAAGGATAGTTGAGAACAAATATTTTTATATTAAAAAAAAAGCTAAAAATGCATTCCTTTTAAGTTGAAGCTTATGGATTAAAGGAGGAAGGCAAAATGCAAAACAGTTACAAACTTAAACTGGAAGAAATTAATTCAATGATTATGTTAAAACATACTATGCCTACAAGAAAGAAAAGAGGAAAGAGAATTTCTAAATTCTTTTTCATGTGGAATTAACAGTAACATGAAAGGAAATTTGAAATTTGTATAACAAAAATAGAAAGAAGAGACTGCATAATTCCTTTATACAAAGGAATGCATTCTGATACTCTGAGTGACATTATCTAGTATTTTGAATAGTAATTATCCATTAATTAAAATTCAGTATTTCTATTACAATTTCTACTTGCAGTGAGTGTTCTTTCATTGTCATTTTTATTTTCACCCTCAAATAAGGACATTGGCTGACTGAATTTTTCTGCTTGAAGAGATAAAATAATTGCAAGTAAAAAGGTAAAACCAACGTGATGTAATATTTCTATGCAACCGAAGATCTGTGTGTAAAGACAAATACACGCAATTAAGAATATATCGTTTATATTTTAGAAGAATACCTATTAATTCTTAATCGTAAGTGATAAATTGAGATTAAATATATATAATAAGTAATTGGCTGATACAGATCACCATTCTTTCAATACAGACACTCTCATTCTTTCTGTGTCATTACACCACATATCTGAGTCAGAAAACTACATTTAACTTAGTAATACTAATTTTTTAAAATCTATCTAAACTGATTGATCTATCTAAACCTGAAAGCTGCTGTCTTCAAATATGGTCACAGGTTCCTCTGCTGTCCTTCCTCTTTACTATATGAATGTGTTAAAAAGATATTAACTTCTGTTGTTTACCAAATTATTTATGGCTCTGATGAACTGACATACCTGTCTTTGAAATCAAAGAGATAATATGAAAATTAAGTGTGTAAATAAAGTAGCAATACTGAGTTACTTCAGAAACTTGCCACGATAACAAGTGAACATACATACGAGTAATCTTTACTCCTATGCAAGTTTATGTAATGATCTAGAAGAGTGAAATTGTCTAAAAGGCAGTCGTTTCTTTGAAATACGTTTTAAAAGCATAAGCTAGTACAATACAATATGATGCACAGAAGTGTAAGCACACTCTCATTATAACCAGGAAATGGCATAATTCTATACAATAACACTCAATATTCTATACAAAAACCACTCAAAAATCTCAAAATGCTGTTCTACTTAGAAGATGACTATAAAAGTACCAGGAATGGTTTTCATGCAGGCTGCCCTTCACTGATACGAAGTGCTTCATTTGAAAAAACAAAAACAGAGCCTGCATCAGCTCCCACTGAAATCCCATGAATTTAATGAAAGCAGAGTTATACCAACCAAGTTTCTGAAAAATCCCACTCACATTGTACATCTGTAGCGTGAGTTTTAAAAAACAAAATCTGACTGCAAAAAGCGAATGATCATTATTTCCATCACATGTTGTTATGAGAAAGCAGATTCTTTCTTCACTATTCCTGTAACGTAGTCCTTCAAATATGTGAGTCAAACCAAAAAGCTACTCTGGGGCACTGTTTTTTGTTGATAGGAGAACTAGCAAGAGACAATCAGGGAGCTGAGCAAGGTGGCTGGCTCTTCAACCTGCCTGTCCCTTTTTCTGTACAGAAGAATGGGAGAGGAAAAGGAAAATGTTTCAACAACATTAAAGCACAGACAGTGAAATGACACAAATAATTACTTGAATTAATTTAGGCCGAATACAACCTCAGGCTAGAATACTAGAGAAAATATTATGTCCCTTTTATTAAAGGCCCTTGAAGCCCTTGACCACCAGCTGAATTACTCCCATTTCAGCTATCAAGGCTTCTTCTCCACATCAGCATCTCCCTCGTTGTATACGTTTGCGTAAGTCCCACCCAGTCCTGTTGTGTCCCATGGAATTATAGTTATTAAGCAATTATTTATATGTAGTTAAGCTGCCTAGGTTGATCTGTATGGTTACCGATTTCTTAGTGGAGCATGATCAAAATAATTTTGTCAGTTTTTAATCATATATTTAGTTTTATTGTCATTTGCCTTAGTTTTGTCTTCCTGCTTTCCTTAAATTTCTAGTTCTCCTTGTACCATAACAACCTTTACCCCCATGATAGTAATGTTATCCTTAATTGTGGTGTTAATTAAATTAATATTAATGCAAATGAGAGTATAAAATCTGAAAGACAGCTTTTGTTTATATACTCGTAACGTGTCTCTTGCACATAATGAAAATGAGATTTGAATATTATATCAGGTATTATTATCATCATCATTATTATTATTATTCTTCCCCGGCAGCATCTCTCATTGTAAAGATCATTGCTTCCCCAATTTTGTACTGTTTCTTGAAAGAAAAGCTATAGAAGATTGCCACCAGAGGAAGATAGTGGGAAAAATCATTATAAACCTAACAATTTCATAGGGATTGGGAGAAAATCCACACAGAAATTGTTAGCCCACAGGGAACATCGCTCTGCAACACCTAGAGATTTTAGAGGGACAGAGAAACCTCATGCTGTCTCAGAAAAAATTGAGGACTTACTTTCAAAGATAAAATACCTACGCACCCACTTTGTAATTCAAAAGTGACCTCCACATCAATGACTGCTGCAGCTCAGAGCTGACTCTCATTAAATAGAATTTGATTTTAAATTGGGACACCATCCCTTCTACTAAAATGTTTTCTTTTGGAAAGATTAAGAAATAAGAAGAGAACATATTTTACAATATGGATCAGGCTAACAAAAGCATCCTGTGAAAATCAGATTTAGGAAGACCAAGAGGGCCTTTTAATTTTTAACCAAACTTCCCTATCCTAAAACTCTATGCAATAATGTTCCACTATGAGAGATGCGGCCTACTATTTCACTGATTTTTGTATTTATGCACCTCTAAAATACAGCTTTGCTGAAAGAGGGTCCTGCCTTTTGTTATCTTTCCATTTTTTTTAACTGATATTAGAAAGGTCTCAGCCTTAAGCTGAAATAAGATATAAACTAATATAAGTAAAGGAAAAATTGTTTACAAAATACTGTCTTAGTTTAAAGAAGCCTACGCTTAGAAATAAAAAAAATCAGTATGTTATTAACTTAATATGGTAACTGAATTTTTCAGATTATCAGGGAAAAACAACAAAAGAATCCATCAGTCCTGTTGCATACACAGCATTTTTTTTTTTTCTTCTTCTCCTAAGTTTCTCCCTCCTTTCCCATTAAATCCCTCAGGGAACACCTGATAAGAGTGAGTAATTACATTTTTAAGTGGAGAAACCTTACTCATTTAATCTAAAATTTGGGAGGATAGGAAATAGATAGAAAATAGCCAGCACTTCAACTGCACTTCAATTACTGTATCTTTTGGATGACCCTTCCTTACTGTTGTTTATAGACTGTAAACTGCATAGAAATGTACACATTTAATTCAACTTAACCTAGGAATAGAAGACCTTCACATTTCAAAATGGTTCAAATCAAAACTCTAACTTTACAGCTCATCAGACACACAGGACAAAAAAACTTAAGTGTTTTACGAGTGAGAAAGGATATTCACAAAAGTATTTCCTTACAAAATAACTTTTGGAAGACAGAGTCTATGAGGGCTAGGTATATATTTAAAAATTATAGAATCAGGACCACATGAAGAGTGCCAATAACAGGAGACATCTAAAAGTATCACAAGGGTAGGGGGAAAAAAAATCTAAGGAGCTTACTTGATTAAAATTTAGATTGAATTAGACTTAGCCATATCAATAAATATATAATTATTCTTTATAAAGAATATGTAATATATATTTTATTTCCTCTTTATTTCTGGTTTTCTTGATTCTTTTTTAATAGAGGGGAAAAGAAAGATAAAAGCCAGAGGTTAGGCAGGAATGACTGGAAGAAATTGTGAGCTTCAGGGAAAAAGAAATGAGGATCAAGAGCTAGAACAACACTCCAACACAGTTATGAAGTGTGATGTAGCTTTGATATAGTCAGGGAATGCAAGAACAAAAGGATTGTACTGAACAAGATAAAGTCAAGTTCTAATGACTTGCTTGTCTTACATGTCCAAGTCATAGCTGTTAAATGCACATTTCATGCTAACCTACCAAGAACTAAAAGAGAAAGGTCAATTCTGAACAAAACTGCATAAAAGAATATCAATAACAGGGGAAAAATTTATAATGAGAGCTTGCCTATCTGGTACTACTTTAAGTGGAATTACACTTATCTGAAAGTGAGGCATTAGTTAGAAAATACAACTTCAACACATAAAACGACATCACCAACTTCAGCTCTTAAAGAATATTGTACCCCAGAGCTGTAAAAACTGTTGGAGTCTCCATTTTCAGCAAATTTTAAAGAAACAAATTTCAGTGAACTTACTCATTCCTTAAAGATAAGTATGAGCATAATTTAACAAGACCAAGTACAATTTAAAAATGGCTGTTCCAAGTAACCAAACCCATAATCTTCCAGATTCTTCTCCATTATTTCTACTCCCTTCTAGTTCTGTAGCTTCAGACAGTGAAAAAGTATTGGTACTGTAGTGCAAAAGTTAGATAATAAATCTGAGATTTCAATGAACCTCTGCAGAAGTTGCTTAAATTTTGGTGATGGACTTAATTTCACTGATATTTTCTATGGCAGGCTACTAGAGAACTAGAGAACAGGCTGTCTTTAAGTGTTAGATTCAGCCCTCACAACAGTTCTCATGCAATATATTCCTGAGGAGATAATATAAACACCACAAATATATTTATATCACACTAAACACTTGTCACAGTCTTAAAATCAGATATTTTACATAGCTCTATAAACTTAATGTTCTAGTTATATAAGAAGCTTAAATATGCTGGAAATAAATATTGATTTCTGGAGCTCAGCCACTTTCTGTAAGGGTGATGGCTGTAAAAAACTCTTACAGAAGGATAAATAATATTTATTTTTCCCTACATAAACCCTTCTTCTAAATTATTGAACAAATGACATGTTTGAATTAAGCACATAAAAATATTCATCTTTCTGTTTCAGTCTTTACTATCAGCACTAAAATTTTCTCTACTAACCCAGACATACTCTAAGTAATAGGATGTGAATATTTGTGGAATATAAAAAGGTTAAACTTCGATTTGCAGAGAAATTGAGCTTAGATTATTCAACTAGAAAAACAAACAATTTGAAGTCTCTTTACATAATTGAAAAACTTAACAAAATTCTGAAGTGTCACTGTTAAAGGAAATCCTATTGCCCTTTCCAGAGTGTGCATCAGGATAATTATTTTGATAAAGGCAAGATGAATTTCCCAGAGGTTACACTTGACCAGTGAGAATTTATACTACAATTAATTCCTGATTTTACACAATTCTTCTTGAAGTACTTTTTAAGGACAACCGTCAGTGGTTTTCTGACCTGATAGAACATTTCACACGGTTTTCACTTTGAAGATGAGAGCCAGGCATAGACTCATCCCAGCTAGAAAACAGTGTTAGTAGCTGGGCAAGGGAAATCTCCACTTCAACTTCTGGCTCCAATGTCTCCGGTTTCACTTGCTGCTTTGTAGGGTCTTTAGGGACAGGAACTTTTCATTTGTCTTATAGATGCATGCTGCTCAAGAGACATATAAAAAAGCAAATGCTCCCAGCCTTGACTGAGCTGTCGAACAAGCCTTGGAGGAACACACAGATCAGGTATGGACTCAAGGTGCTGTTCCTTCATTTGGGAGAAAACAAGTAAAGAAGGAACTCGGTTGTCACTGACCAACTTACTTCTGCACAAATCAGCGATTTACTGCTTACTGTATTTGTCTGTGGCGTAGAAGCCACTTCTTCCACAGCCCAGATTTACAACCAAAAAAACTTGGTGCTCACAGTATGCTATACCCCAGTTCCCCACCAAAAAAACCAGCAACGGGCTGACAAAAGGATATAGCCTCGAGCCCAACACTATGGACTCGGTGCTGCAAATACATCCCTTCCTTGCGAGGCAGTGGCTCCCAAGCAACATGCCTTTAGTGGTACCCCAGGTGAAGGAACTGCTGCATCCGCGGGGCAATTGGCTGGTATTTTCCCCTGGTTTCTGCTGAGTTTCTGCTGGTATTTAAAGTCCAGGCGTGTGTTTAAAAGGGATTTTTGAAATTTTTGCGACATCTCACTTTGAGCAGCACCGTGAGTGTAAGCACAGCCATAAGCCAGCCAACTCGACCTATTCAAGTTGTGTACAGCCCAAGAGCCAACCCCGATGTGAAATACGAAATCTGGAGTGTACTGGCTGTAGACAACAAGCTCAACAAGCCATGTAGCTAATAGCGACTCTACAAAAGGGGAAACAGGCAATATATATTCATTTTGGTACCTTTAACAAGATTTGCATATCATTTAAATTACAATTAAACACCGCATATCCCAGGTGCTTTTGATGAGAAATCAAAAGGATTTCCTTGTGCAGTATTTAAAGGTAATTGATTTTCAAGCTTCCTGCCATTATCCATGCTAGAGTCAAAGACTTGTGCTGCATAGTATGCAAAGAGGGTGCCTAAACTGTTCTGAAGTTCAGAACTCTGCTCCAGCTCTGCTTTTCTGAAAGTTCAAAGGAAATCTTGTGACTGGCATTAATTTTCAACACTGCTGAACTGCATCAGAATGATAATTGGTGATAGTAGTGCTTGAAATAAATACTTTGTACCAATGAAGCTCTCATAAAAGACTTGAATTCGTGACTTTCCTAATGAGCATGTGGCTATAAGAGGCTGTATAACGATAAGGAGCCTTATTGATCAAAGAATTTGCCTATTTTACTGCGTATTTCTGTAATTACATGTCAGCAATATGACCTATTCTCTCTATCTTCCCTATCAAATATAAAGAGCATAATCTTATATAAAAATCTATATTTAGCAAAGCTCATAAATATGTGCTTTGAGTAAAAAAAAAAATTCTGAAGTGTCATGGAAATCTGTTGAATTTAACTAGTTACGTTCATTTAGAAACATGCTTAAATTTTGTAAAACAGGCAGAATTAAGTATGCATCTTCACGCTTCCTGCTTGAGAATAGGAATGAAGGTGTAAGGAGAAACTAGAAGAACGAAGACTTATAGGAAAGATTTTCCCAACTTGTTATACCCTCTTGGATTCAGGTTTTTTTAAAATTATTGTTTAGTATATCTGTTTTTCCCACATGGAATGTAACTAAACCTCTTTATAGTTACAGATACTATCTAAATCTTTATGAACTGATACTATCTAAACCTTTATGAATGATCAGGATACATGACTGCAACATTTCATTGAGAAACAGAAATTAGAAATGTCCTCTCATCCTTTCTGTAAAATTTTAAAAAAGTCCATCACCCTTTTACCCTAAAATTAAGATGCCTTTATAATCCTCCTAGATTCAGATGCAACAGTAACAATGTCTAAGGAATGTCAAAGGCAATGAGAAAAGCAGGAGATTAATAAAAAATCATCCGAAAATAGCAAGACTATAGAATTACCTTTTGAGATGCACATAGAGGATTTCACCATGTATTATATCCATATATCTTGTTTCAAAACTGATTTAAAAGTATGTGGGAAGGAAATCCACCTGCATAAATTTGTATAACTATGCAGTATTTCAAAACCTTTGAGCTCATTCCCCCAAAAAATCAAATTGATGTTATTTTGCAGCTTATTCAAGTAACAAGCATAGCAATCAGTTGGAAAAATTAAATTAACTACTTATCTCTGTTGTACCCTTTGAAATTCAAGCAGACAAAGACGCAAGATTTAGGAGTATGAAAGACAATTATTCTATGTCATGTTTTAATTAGCAATCTAGATTTCAGTAAAAACAGCAAGTAAGCATCACAATCCTTTCATTTCTAATGCATACCTAAAGGATGCAAAGATTTCTCTAGAGACTAAAAAATGTTTCATTCTAGGAAAACTTCATTTTCAATCATTGGAATTACGTTGTACTTTTACATGTGCTTCTCAGGCAACTACTGAAGGCACTTGGTTCATCAAAAAAATCTCAAAAATTTCAGAGTAACAATAATGATAGAAACCTGCTCTAGTTTAAGTTCTATTCTGAGATATTCATAAAAATGTACTTAAAATGCTTTTTGTTTTGAGTTTGGAACTAATGGTTATCTAGAATACATCACAAAATAGAATAAGGGTGAAAGTTTTTGTCTTTTCTTTTAAATATTTATCTCCACTTTTTTTTTTTTTTTTTAATTCTTCACATTATACAGCTCCCTAGACTAGGAAACAAGTTGTATTCACCTTTTCTCTCCTTCTTGAAGCACATTCTTTTGAATGCACTGTAATGCCCAATTCTCTCTGCAAAGAAATCACATCTTTTAACTAACCAGTAATGTAGATATTTCAGCTGCTGCTTACTATCAAAGTAACCAGGTTATTCTACTACTAACAATCATCCTTCTGTTGAATAGACTACCAACTCTAGTAAGTAGTTTTTTCCCTAGTATTCTTCATCTTAAATTACGAATACTATGACTAAGTGTCCATGCTTACATCTTGGAGGTCATAATGAACATTGACAGATATTACTAAATAGGGGAAAAAAAAGACAATTTTGTCTGTCGTAATATGAAAAACTTTTTACCTTTGCTTGACAAGGTGGAATACAGCTTAGGAAGGGATAGCAATGCAATTTCATTTTACACGCTTTTATCTCTGTATTGTACTTGAAGGGAGAAGTGGCATATATTTAAAACAAATTAACTTCTTTTTATTTTTCCCCTGTATTAATTCAGCCTTTCCTCCTACATCACCAAAAAGAGGAAAGGATCAAATCCAAGAGGCTGGATATAGATTAGCACAACTATGGAGATATGATACCAAGTATAAAGATCTCCAGGACAATAGCAAAGTGGGGGGCTTTACCTTACGGACTACTGGAAACCAGCTTCACACTTATCAACAGCTCTCTTCCTACCTAGTTTGTTAGCTCTTGAATTCATTATGAAAGCTCGGGGATACTCACCCAAATTATTCAATGAGCCAAGTAACTGAAAACATAAGGTCATTAGCTTAAACTGGACGATTAAGCTTTTCAGTGGCCTTATTTGGGGAGCCGAATCACTCCCTGCTGACAGAGTTCTTTGAAACTGTTTCCAGTAATGTAACTCCAAGCACTCATTAAGCCTTGCTTAATACTAAGATCCATGATTTTAATATTTTTTTCTCACTCTCACTGCCCCTGCCTCCCTGTCTAGTGTTTGGGGATGTAGTTGATAGGGGCAAAACTAAAAAAGTAACTTTGTGTGGGACCTGCACCCCTGTAAGAAGGCTCCTTGTTGCTAAACACATGTGCAGCGCCCACTACTATGCTTTGGAGGGAAAGCTCTCACCAGCAGCAGGTCCTTCTTCCTCCTGCAAGCAGGCAGGAATAAGTCAGAAGTGAGAGGTAACCCCCAAAGCATCATAACACCATTAGCACAGCCCAAAAGCATATTTTTGAGGCGGTAATATCCACTGTGCTAGCTTTTGTGTCAAAGAGAGAGTTGAAAGTGAGCAGCCAACCCTTTTTCCTTCATGATCCAAAAAGTGTTCCTAGGAATAAAGATAAAAAAGATTAAGAGAATAGATCATAAATTATAATTAATAATATAAATATAATATAAATTTTATAACATTATAATGAGAATATAAATTATAATAATTTTTCTTCCATTAAGCTTCTCAGTAAAATCTCTTAGCATATTTAAATTCACTGTTAGCTGGATAGTCTGAAGTTTATTTTCCTTGTGGATTCTTTGTTGTTAAGAATAACGGTATAAATGTATCCAGAATCCTCCTAAATCCTACTTTGCTCTTGTGCAAAGTTTCTATATTGATGTCAGTTCCCCAGCAACCAGCAAATGGAAGATATTTTACTACAGACTATTAAACTTCAAAAAAGACCATGCTCTTTTATATGAAGTCAATGTTTTTAAATATTTTATAAAAGCTATCAAGAAGTTACAAGACATTAATCATCCAGAACATTAAGTTTGTGGTCATGATTTGAGTATCTTTTTCCTGTGATTTTCCTTTCTTTCTTTTGTTTTTCCTTTTTGTTTCAGTTTATTAAACATATTAAATATTATAAAAGAAGAATTACAGGTTTGCTTTCAGGAATCTTTTCTGACTCTACTTATAAGTTTGTTTTGTTTTGGTTTCTTTTTTACCTTTTTGAATGATCATTTATGTTTTCCATTTAGAAATCACCAGTCTCAACGACTCCTAGCAGAAACGTGGCAGACTGAAAAGCTAAGACAATACAAACAGACAATACAAAAATGATAAAATTGTTTCTTCATGTACAAGATAATGATATGCTTTTTTAGGTGCTCTGCTAAAAAAAGAGCAAGTTAAAATCAGTCACCTCATAAAGGCTACACTTGGGAGGTTCACAGCTGTAAACATGTAAAGGCATGATGTCACATGCATCACATCCCTTGTCTTGACATTGCTCCTAAGCAATTACACTTGCCGCAGAGCTCATTGTTTTGTACGTGAAGTTACCATTATTTTTCCCATGTGCATTATTTAATAGACATATTCATTTCATCTGCCATTATTTTTCCAGGCCAGATTCCCCCACAAAGTCCTAAAACTCTTTATAGCTGCTACCTGGATTTACTGCCGCAAAGAACCTTGTATCATCAAGAACATTGTCATCCTACTCCTTAATCAACTTCTACATTGTTCACGTATATCCTCAACAGGACACATCCCTGTATGGAGTCCTCTTTGGAACTTCACTTGGATACATATAGTACACATGGAAAGAGTCGACATGGTTTTTTGTAAAGGGAAGCCCTGCTTCAAAAACCTCTTGGAGCACACGGAGTCACCTCATTGATATACCGTTCCACAAGACTTTGGGGAATACCACACCAAAGACTTTTAAGGAAAGTAAACAGCCTTGGTATCATAGATAAGGTCCTCGTATGAATAAATACTGCCTTAAAAAACACAAAACTAAGTAAACATAAATATTTAACTCTTACAGTGGAGGGAGGTTTTCCTTTTTATTCCTTTCTACAGAGTTGAAAGCAGGATGGAGCACTGAACAATTGTTCTAGATGCTGGTTCTATGGTTGACGTACAACTTCATTATGTCTGTGTGCTGTAGTTCACATACCATCTCTTCACTTTTCATTTGCTTTTTCATACGAGCTGTTCAATATCTAAGGTGTTGATGGCCATGACAGAGAGTAAAGGAAACTTGTAACACAAGAATACAGGATAGGCTGTTGCTGCTGAAATTCACTAGTAAGTATTAAAAGCTCTTTTTAACAAGTATACCTAGAAATGTGCAAATTAATAGAATGATTTAGGAAGTCAGGAATAATTCTAAAAAGAATTGTGTTTTAAAGTTTTGTTACTGATTTGATTATTTCTCAGTTAAATTACCCCTCACTTTTGACCAGGGCTGCTGTTTGAAAAAATAATGACAAGTTTTTGAAAGTGCCAAGTAACTATATTTACTGCTATGTTAATATCTGTATCCCATGTAAGTTAAATTTTCAAGATCATTTAATAAAATATCATAAATTTGCTATAAAAATCAGAAGCCTCCTAAAGTAGTTTGGTTGTTTTTTTTTTTAATGCTGACATGCATATTTAAAAAACTTTAAATATTTTATGGTAACAGAGTTGAACCTTGCTATACTTGCCACAATGGTGAGCAAACATATAAAATGAATTTATATTAAAATACATCTCTGTAGCCATTTTAAATTTATATATAGGTAAATTGATTTCAGTGGGAGTTAAGTACTTAATCACCTTTGAGAAACTGGGCCTCAGTCCCCAATCAAGTCTGCTTAAATATGCTAACCAAATTGTTTTGAAAGTGCTGACATTCTTGAGCTTTGCAGTATCACTGGGTGTTTCTGGGTATTATATGTAATAACACATATCTAAACTTGTTTAAGAAAACACAGTTTTGAAGTTGGTAAAGCATTTCCTGTGTTTACTACTGACTTTCATCTCGTAAGTATTACGCAGCAGTTAATGTTTACCTATCATGCAAACAATAACCAGTAATGCATAATTTTTTAAGATCCTTCTAGACAAACCTACATATAGACATCTGTATTATTTGTCTCAGACTGGCCTAATACTTCCTGCTATGATAAGATGAGTTGGGCTAGTTATTCATTGATTTTTTTTTTCCATTGTTGTTTATGCTTTTCTAACATCAGAATTGTATATCATAAAACTTCATTCTCAAAGGCCCACTGGACTCTCACAACCATGGGCTTGTCATGTTCAAGAAGCTGGATCTTTCCAGGATGATTACACTTAGGGTTAAATCAAGATTTTTTAAAAATATACTATTAAATAACAATATATTTTCTTCAGAATGTTTCTTCAGAGTTTACATTCCGTATAAATCCTTTGTGTTTCAATGAAAGATCTTGAACTATCGGAGATTCTTTCAGAGCAGAATCCTGATTCATATTAAGCTCTGTGTAATATTTGCATGAACACAACTAGAGAATTAAATATCAGATTACGTATATTCTGATAAAAATCACCTTTTTATCATTTAAACTTCTACACTAGCAATTAACATCCCAATGGAAATTGGGTCTTTAAGCAAAGTGCTACACAACATATTGGAGTAAAGGAAAATGGGGCGAGTGCATTCAAAAGGAGGAGGAATTGGTGGGGTGGAATTTAGAAGAGACTAAACTAATATTTTGATGGGAGAGAGTTACAAACTTTGAGCTTTTTGCAAGTATAGGAGATTTTTTTTTTCAAGACGACTGAAGTAGTAATTGAGATAAATGGAAAAGTGAGGGAAACCTGAAAGTAGATACTTAGGAGAAAATGAATAGGATTTATGAGAAGATGATAGGGATCTCGAGCTTCAAATGCACGGAAAACAGGTAGAACATGACGTATGAGACGGAAAGATAAGGGAAAGCTAGTCATGCTGCGTTAGACAAGCATGAGAGACAAGTAGGGAGGAACTGTTTATTAGAAGATACAGAAAAAAATGAGTTTGATAGAAAAAGAAGAAACAGTCATTTAAGAGAAAAGGGAGGGAGAACGGATTAAAGAGGATTTTAAAACAAGCAGCAACAACAAAAACCCAACAGTATAACAGACTAGAGAAGAAAGAAAATCCCTAGAAAAAATGTGAAAAACAGGCATAGACCACAGATGAGAGTGAGGGGAACAGAAGATAAAAATAAACAACAAGCCAGTTACTAGGGTGTTTTTCAGCTTAAATTATGCATAAACTTCAAGCTAAAATGAATTTTACATGCTGCATGGAATGTGTTGATGCACACAGAGCCTTATCCGAAGACCACTCAAATCAATGGTAAAAACCTCCTGTGGTTATTTATAGGCTTAAATCACACTTAGAACTTTGCAGTTCCAAAACAAGAGCTGAAATGTGATCTACGAAAAACACACGTATTTTGGGAGGACTTTGATCGTGCCTCTGCTTAAGCAAACTCTTTACAAAAGCTTTGAGTATTATTGAATTGAGGTCCTGTGGGTGGGTCTGTGGGCATGCAACAATTGCCAAACTCGGAGCCTCTCACTCACAAAGGTCAACAGATATAACCATAACACTGTTCTAGGCTGTTGTGGCTGACACATTTCTGGGTATCACAAAACCCCTTGCAGATTTCAGGCAAATATTATTCTGTTGAACGAAAGCTTGAGTATATTCTCTCTCACAATTGTAGCAATTCAGTATCAATCTGGCAGCACCATTATGCTTAAAATTCTGTGCCCATTCCCATCATCAGTTTGGGTTTTTTGAGTGGTTTATAATTCAGCTATTTTAAATTGCACTAGGATGAAACTCGACTTACAATTTCTTATTCTGGTTGCATTTGTTCTCACAAAAACTGTATTTAAATTGTTTTATTCTCTTTTTAGGTTAGCAACTGATAGAGATAAATGTTTTAGGAATTACTGTTGCTGGCTTCTCACTAAAGAGTGCTTACTTAAAACACGAAACTTCGCTCGTATTACATTGCCAACACAGACAATCAAGAGATACCAATTCAATACTGCTTGTGAAATTTGTCAATGAAATATTTATAAAATATTTATGCTATCATTGCAACAATGGCTTCACTGCATGGCAGGTCTCCTGATCTGGTCAAGTTGAAGAGAAACCTTTACATTCAGCCCAGTAACCGACTTTAAGGCAGGTCTTCACTTAAATACCTGTCTGCTTTGGGTGTGGTATTTTAGATGTCACCCTTGAATTTCTGGTTTCTGAAACGTACACAGGTTTACAAGCTGCCTATTCTCCAAATGCGCCCTTCCCCACTACCAATTTCCATTCACTGTTACGCAAGTAGCCGCATACACTTAACTACCTACCATATTGAACGGACAAATACTCATATTTGTCTTTGTAGTAAACATCAGCTTAATGCAAAAATGTAAACAATCGAAGAGGTTGTGTTTTAGTATCAAGATGACCATCGTTGCCGTGATTCCTCACTCTGGTGAGAGGGATAGTTAAGTAACACTGAAAGACACTGAATGCCAAGTCATGCACGTCATGACCAGAGCGTTACCTGTTCCTTAGAAACCAGTTTTTACCTTAACTCTGATCTTTTCCTATTGCTGTATTAGCCATTTGATAAACGCTACCCACTACTACTGAATTTCTACTCTGTTGTTGTTATTGTCTTTCAATAGCAGCTTCTTTGAACATTCTCTCTCAGGAATGTGTACTTGTTCTTTGATTTTTCTATGATGTTAGGTCATATAGTCTCATCGCTGGGGTGAGTGGGGATTTCACCGGGAAATTAGCAGGAGCTTCCTTCAGAAATTCAGTGAGATTCTATGGAACTGGTTTCCCAACTTTTAAGTTTTCCATAAAGACAGCAGGGCAACTTAAGTGGATAAATAAAGAGTATATTTTTGATATATTTTTTTATTTCTAAACTTGGAATATTAATTGACAGAACATACTACAGGCCATCACAGAAAAAGATTTTTTTAAAATGTATAGATGTGTATAGAGACACATGCACATATAGTCAGATGTCTATGTCTGTATGTAGTGACATAATACTTCTCCATGTGGTCCAAAATACACAAGAAAATTCCCACCCAATTTAACACCGAAAAGAGGGTAAGGCAGGTTAGTTTATTCCCTGTGCAGTCACACTCTGCTCTTACAGGCTGAAGTAGATCCATTCCACTAACACTTACAAACTTTCTCCAATTTTCAAAGCACTAAACCACCGTTTAAACCATATAAACTGAAACTATTTAAGCCTCGATGAGAGAAGTCAGTAAAGACTCATCACCATTTTACAAATGGGTAGGCAGAGAGGTTCAGCCAGCTTCCCCAGGATAAATGCATCATTATTGAAAGAAGACTTAGAAGATCACTCCTGGTTAACTAGTCCAAGGAAACCCAGCAATTAGAGCTCCATTCTACCAAGAACCAGCTTAGAAAATATTATAGGACAGCAGGTTGGATCTGCTCTAACTTAAGCACATGCAACTTTAATGAGATTGTACAAGTGTAAGTTGAAGTAAAACTAGATCAGAGTTGCATCATAAAACCAAGGAATTACAAATGACAAAAAGGAGGCAGAATTCTGGACTTTTTACATGTAACATAAGCATATAATCTACACTGGAGAACACTGAGGTTTGAAGCACCTGAAGTAGGTTGATTTTATTGTCTCAGTGTACGCTTTTTCTCTTTCACAAATCAGGCTTGCATCAGTCACCTAAGTGCAGTTCCAAATTTGTTACGAATCCCGTTTCAACCAGTTTAGAGGATAGGTATCATCACAGAACAAGAAATCTTTTCTACTAAAAAATACTCAATGGTTTTTTTCTCTTTATTGTTAAATTTGCATTTCTGATGGACTCCTTTTCTGAAATATCGTAGCATATTTGGATTATCTCCAACATAAAATATTTCAGGCCAGAGAACAAATCTAAAACCAGGAAAAATAGCAGACAAATATGCACAAAATTTGTTAATAGGTGGTGCTATGATTTCTTATCCATGATGCATGGTAAACGCTAGTAAGCATGCCAAAAAAGCTGTCAACTGAGAAATCTGAGTTACAGATGATAAAATGACTGGTATGTATTGCAGAGGCAAAGACCTTTTCCCTGCCTTTCCTCACATACAAAAATTACTTAGAGAAAATTAGATAAGTCTCATAGGAAAATTAGCAATAAAACTGGTGGGTAGCAAACAGTTTCACAGTGTGACAAGAACTCTGAAAAGGTCAGTTTCCTACTATTTGCCTTTATATATCTATGCAATTTAAAAAAAAAAAAAAAAAAAAAAGAAAAATGTAAGGCATTTCAGAAAAACTCTCAGATATTTTTCTAAAGCTGATTTTTTTCTAAAGACTAATTTTTCCTACTACTGATCAATAGGACTGGGAAAAGAAGAGATTCATCTACTGATGTTTATTTTTTTCCTATCTAATACAAATGTGATCCTTAACTTGTCAAGGGTTTAGTTAGTTTTGCCTTGTCCTTCTTTCCTTGGGGATACCAAGTTGTGGATTTATCAAATACAGAATTCCAGAAAACAAATTTTCTTAGAGCTGACACAGTATTAACAAGAAATCATTGTAGCAGTTACAAAAGAATTAGAGAAAAAAATTATTAGAAACTAGAAAATGTTTGTGGATAAGTAGATTCCATTAGAGGATAAGATCTCAAAGAATTTAAGAGCATTACTTAAGCTTTCCTGTTTCATAGACAATGAAATTGCACTGATAAAAAGGGACAGACTGCAATTATGAATAGCAGCCAGAATCAACCCCTGCTTCTGTACTTTCCACTAATATAAATTTCAGAGGTAAGGACTCATCTATTTTCAGAGTCCTAGAAAATCACAGTGGGATCCTGCTTATCTGCAGGTATGCCGTGGTTCTTTGCACTACACCAAAAGGAGCCTGAATAGATTAGGTCTCAGTAGGGCTTCATTCTAGCATAACTTCACATACTTGGTCAATAGCAAGGATTTGTTTTTTACTTGGAGTTTCCAGAACAGAACAACAAGTTATGCATGCTTGGGGGCACAATTACAAATGTATTTCATGAAAGTCAACCGTATTTTAAAAGGAAAATGGCTTATTAGCTCACAAATGCAATTCTGGGACCCAAATTTACTTGTAGGTATAAATTACTCATGCTATGGTACTCCATTTTATATGCCTACCTACCTGCCTGACAGTATTGAAAATACCAGATACTATGTGCCTGAATGTGTTCAGAGTGGGTGTAGAGAAAGCACCCTATAAACTAGCAGTCCAGAAAAAAATTTAAAAAGTGAGAAAAATCTTTATCAAATACTTTACAGAATGAGTACTGAGTATTTATTAACCTCCAAAGTATGTAATAAATGTACTGAAGATTTTCATGTCATTGTTGTCACCAACAATAGGTGATGCTAAGTACAGCTTTAGACTTTTCTCCTTTAATGCACTGCATGTTGAAAATTGACTGTGAACACAAGAGTATATTAAACTTCAAAATTAGCATGTATATTTATCGATTATTTTATTTCATCTGGGATCATTAACAATCAGTCATACAAAAAGCAGTTTTAAGCCTTTAAGCCTTTTTTCTTCCCTAGCACTGCATTACACATAGTAACTCTGAATAAATCTTCTGCTACATTTAAAGCTCTCTAACACGAGAGTTTATTTTGGAACTGAAACATCCATCTTTGAAGATATGGAATCTGCTCTGATGCAGTTAACATGGACAGGCAAGATTTTTCTGCGGGTACCAGTTTTGATACAAGAAATCCACAAGTTGTAAACTAAAACTAGCAAGCTAGGGTTGAATACAAGTTGTAGAAAGATTTCTCAGAAGACACAACCAAGTAAGATAATGATTAGGATCAAAAAAAAGGCTTAAACATCCTTTGGTATTCTCCCACAGGACTCAAAGGGTTCTGCTTTCCCCCTTGCCTCCCAATCCTCCTTGTTCCTCTGATGAGCCTCACCAGTAACTCCACACTAGGGGCCTGGGAAGAGATATTCTCCTCTTGTAAAACACCACTACCCATTACCTGCCAGTATCTGCAGCTCATACTGAAGAAAAACATGGGAGGCCTAAACACACCAGAGAAACAGACCACACATATTCCGGAACAAAAATGGGAAAAGATGGGTCTCAGATAGATGATACCTACCCCTAACTTCTTCCACTGCTTGTACTGCTCAGCAGCTTCTTCTCCCTCCTCTCCCCCCTACTACTCAGCCCTCCCCATCCTTCCGCCTTTCTAGCAATCCAAACTGCTTTTCCCCTGGTACTTCCCTCTTAATCCCCCTTGAATCCTTCCAAATGTCTTCACAGGTAAACACACCGCTTGCTTTTCTTGTTAAAACAGAGTGCCTTCCGAGGTTTACCATGTGCTTAGATTACATTTTCCCATGCCATACTGAAAACCTGGGCCTCAGGCAGATGCTTGTTATCCCTTTTCCCTTTCAGGATTCCTGTCAGTATTTGGATGCAATTCGATGCTGGCTGGTGGGGAGGTGCAGAAGGATGAGGCTCAACAGCTGTTGTGCATCCCTTCAAGTCACCCACACTGTGTGAAAACCAGCAGGCTACAAAGCTCCTTGGCTACCCTGACTGCCCATCTGTTTTTAGGCTAGGCTTACACCTACTGAGACTACTTATCCTTTTTTAGAAAGCTGCTTTCAATGTTGATTCCACCCGAAGGTAGTAGGTATCAGGTGGGAATTGGGTAAGCCTCCGTACGTGAGACCATCTGGGGCAGGCTCAGATTTTTGGCCATGCTAAATCAGCTACTGCTTCCAGTCTGCTGCTGGTTCCCAGCCGCACAGGTCTCAGTGCAAGTTCTGCCCTGCTCTCGAGGTGTGGCTACATGGGTGTACTTTCTGTCATCCATGGAAAAATAAATAAGCATATAAATACATCTGGGGGAGGGGATTTTTTACTTTGCTTATCAGGTACTTCCTATTCATTTAATCCAAACACTGGGACACAAATCTACCCGGCTCGCCCATGGGAGCTCCAAATTTCAATGCAACTGAAGAAGATGATGACTTTTTAAAATATTGAAATAAAAACATCTGAAGTCCTTCACTTCTGTTATAATGCAAGTTATAATAGGTATGCCTAGACTAGAGTTTTATCCTGATTTCATGTGAAGAAGGAAAACCATAGTATGTGGGCTGAGAGGCAGCCATAGCAGTACGCCTGGTTTTAATAGAATATCCTCTAACTTTTTACCTTTGAGGGGTGGGGGGTGTAAACTCATTTTTCCTAACTAGTTCGGGGAAAAAAAAGACTGACTTGAAAACAGATGAGATAAAATGTTCATCTTCCCATCAGAAAATATGAGTGTTGTTAAGTGCTGCTGTAGTGCTATATTCATGATAATGAGATTCATGCAATTTCCTTTCACTGTTACAGCTTTTCATTTTCATGTGATACTATACCCCACTCAGCCCTATCAATGGCAGAGGCTGTCTCAGTTTATGTACAAGTAGCAGCCTCATTTAGATGAATAAAAGTTGTTTATGTTGTTTTCCTTTTCCAGAGGGATATAGGATAAATAATTAACCCAGTGACCCCTACCCTGCTTGTTTAACATTTATGCAATTACTCAAAGCTTGTATCTGATGGTTCCATAGCTGTGAAAGCTATGGCAAAGGAGAAGAATTATACTGAACACACATAGTAGAAGCTATACGACATGGGTTTTAACGCAGCGAGGCAACACAGGCAGCACCCTGCACTTGTCTCCCTCTCATCTGCACCTACGTCTATGATTCTTTCAAGTTTGTAAGACAAATTCTTTTCATGAGGTGGTACTTGAAGACATGAATGAGGCATCTGTAAAATGAACACAGAAAGACCCAAATATGCAAAAGAAAGCATCCACTGAAACCCGTGACTCTCACCTGTTTGTTTAGCATTTTTAACTCATCTATATTTTGATGAAAGCCTTTGAATTCCTTTTAAATTCTTAGAACCAATTCTTTCTTCACATTGCAAAAATCTCCAAATATAGGTTTCTAAGCTTGTAGCGCCTCATGAAAAGAGATTTTTTTTTTTTTTTTTTTTTCCCACGGAGGAGGTCATACAAATACGTGCATATGCATGGTTGCAGGGAACCAAGCTGGCATGAGTTATCCTCGCAGCACCACCTGGGTGTCTAATCCAGAAGCAGTACAGCCATTTTAGCAGAGACCTATACAGACCAATTAAAGGTTGCAGTTATCCTTACCAGAGCAAACTTAGTACTGGGCTAACAGATATATCCTAGTTGCAGGTTACGATAGTCTGGCACCTGAAGGTAGGTCTATGCATCATAGCTTTGCACAATTTAGGCATACCTAGACTCTCAGATGATGGATTTACACATTCATAAAAGTATTACAGAATTTTTGAAGCAGCTTGTTGTAGTGTTTCTGGATTGTTAAGCCGAATAATTTAGGATTTATACTGGTTTAATTTCAATGATTCAGATTACTGGTCAAAATACTTCGTGGACTTGACATAAACCATATTACTGTGTTTCCAAGCAAAATGCTCTGACAAAACAATGTCTACAACTTACTGAAAAATTCAATATGCTCTGGTATTTCCAGATAAATTAGGTAGTAATTATTTTTCCTTGAAAACACATTAAAGTTCTAAAACCAGCAGCTTACTATTGATTGTGATCATTAATGGCTTCAAGGATAGAAAAAAGTGTAGCCTAGATTGAGGAAGGAAACAAACTGAGTGCCCTTCACAGTTACTTGATTTTGTTTAGCTCTCACTCTCTCTTGAACTAGAGAAATCTAGTTTTTACCCTGATTTTTTCTACATATTCACAGCCAGATTCTTGGTCTGCGTGTGCTGGTGCCACTATCATGGATGTAATGCAAAACTATGCACTGTAAGCACTAAAACTCAGTATAGCTGTACACCCCACTTTCTTAAATAACCTTGTTTCTTAGAGGAAGGAAGTGATCTGATTTTTCAAAATTATTCCAAGCCAAAGAAACTGCTGTATTGGTTGGCATCACTGTCAGGTTGGACCGAATTATTTTTCATTTCCATAAATTAGAGCACTGGAGGTACTCAGTGTACTCATCTAATTCATCTTCTTGCATAACACAGGTCATATGACTTCTGATTTGGTTCCATTTGAATCAGACTACCTCATTTAGAAATAGCATCTGAACTTGATTTTAAAATTACCAGTGATGGCCAATCAACCAAAACACTTAGTTAGCTTTCCAGTTAAATGACCTCATTTTAATTTTATTTTGCTTTTAGGAACATCTAATAACTGATTTCAATATGCCTATGATCTGCTTCCAGCCTCCAATCTTATATTTCTGTCTGCTGGATTGAAGAACACATTATCAAAGTTTCCCCTCATGTAATAAGTACAGAGATACTCCGATCAAGTGACCATTTAAATTCCCTATTTATAAATAAAACACATAAAATTATAGATTTTACCTGTATTAAAAAAAAAAAAAAGTGTTCTAATCTAATTAGGTTTTGTAGTTTTTCATTGCTCTCTTCCTATTTTATCAACAAATCTCAAAAACTGTTCATGACAGAGCTGAACAGACTCTTCAAAGGATCACGGATAATTCAGGTGGGAAGAGACCGCAGGAGGTCTCTAGTCCAACTGGCTGCTTGCAGCAGGATCAGTTTGGAGGCCAGTCCATGCTGCTCAGGGCTTTATCCGGTCGGTCTTGAAAAACCTCAAAGATGGAGACTGTACAGCTTCTCTGGGCAGCCTGCTGCACTGATTGGCTGTCCTCAAGGGGAAAAATGTTTCTTATACCTGATGTGAACCTTCATTACAAAGCAGAGGGTAGCTGCCACTAAAAACACTTCTGTATCTAATTAGGCCCATTGTTCCTTGTTCCTCTGCCTGTATCAACCTGCTGAATAGTCCCCAAATATACTAACAAAGATCACAGAATCATAGAATCATAGAATGGTTTGGGTTGGAAGGGACCTTCAAAGGTCCTCTAGTCCACCCTCCTCTGCAATGAGCAGGGACACCTTCAAATAAATCAGGTTGCTCAAAGCCCCATCGAATGTTGAATGTTTCCTTGAATGTTTCGAGGGATGGGGCATCTACCATCTCTCTGGGTAACCTGTTCCAGTGTTTCAGCACCCTCATAGTGAAAAATGTTCTTCCATATAGCCAATCTAAATCTACCTTCCTTTAGTT
>VYXH01004171.1:0-31476 GCA_013397275.1 Burhinus bistriatus
TTGCTTCCCCTCGCTAGTCGCAATGATGAAAAAAAGCTATGATAAAATTGAAGCCTATAGGCAGCAGGAAGTGTGTTCATGAGTTGTAGACTGTTAAACTACAGACAAAACTGGGTGTAAAGTAGCCTTTGATTGTGATCAGTGATACCTGTGGTGATCATACAGTATCATCTTTTCCATATTTGAGATCTATAATATAAAGCTGGAAAGCTGCAGTTGATTGGTTTCAATTTCTAGCAGGAAAATCTTCATCTACTAGTTAAATAGAAATTGATTTTTCCATCTGTAAGATACTGGAGCCCTCTGACGAGATTCTTTGAGAGGTTAGGTGCAAACAGAAAATTTTAGATGTTCCAGAAAGCAGAACTGGAAGGGAGAGTGAGGCAGGCATGCAGATATGACATGCATCTGGTGACCTCCAGTTGATTTTGGATTGACAACTGTACACAAACTGGAAGGGAAAGAAAACTTCAGTAGCTATGTAGAAATACCAGAGCTTCTCTGCCATTACCCGCACAAGGCAATTCTGTCTTCTGTGGAGGATACAATCAATAATTTGTAACAGAGAGGACCTCAGAAGTTTCAGAAAGTCTTTGGAAAAGTTCTACAAGATTGAAGGGGTGGCTTGACTACTGAGCTATAGAGCAGAAGCATAGGACAGAAGATCAGTCTTAACTACTGGAACATTCACTCAGATATATTTCAAAGTAGACAGCTCACAACAAAATAGTGATACCTGTGTTTATGATTCAGATCTTTTATGGGTCAGGTGCTCCAGAAGTGCACAAGATTAAATTTAAAAGGAAGGCTAGAGAAACAAATGCATCTACCTCAAAAGGTCCAGGAGTTTAGCAGTTAGGAAACACATACAGAGGGAAAACATGCCATGGACGCTAAGACCACTTCCATGATCAAAGATCCACATGATTTTGGAACTAGATCTGGGACTGCTCTTTCCAGCATATGGTCTTCCTCTGGAGCCTCAGCGGTTCCAGAAGCGGCATCGACACTAATTCCTTTTGAAGTTTTCTTCTGTCATGTACAAATTCACAAATTGGCAGAGACTACTGCCAGTTGCCTGGAGAAGCAGCCTGAGTCCCAGCTAGCATTTCACATTCCACAGCACTGAAAAAAAGCAGAGAAGACCAAGCCAAAGAATGAAGTACATAAGGCAGCATTTACAGAAGATTTGTTCTCTGTCATTTTTTAGGTTTAACAGTCAGATTAGGTGCACAGCTTTCACAGATGAATTCTTACCTCTCCATCTTTGGCCCTTATGGATTAGAGTAATTTGTCATATGCTTAATTCTGATCACAGGGGAAAAACATAATAATTTTAGAAAATTTATGGTGGTGGTACACGTGCAGATCAAAGATGCCACTACAGAAGCATTATCTATCTACTGGATCTTGCAAATGGGAAAATTAACCTCATTCGAAGAATCAGATTACTGATGGCTAAACACAGAAAATGTAGTCATATGACAATGACTTTTGTCATTCATGGTATTTCATGGACAGACAAAAAGAAAGACACTCAGCTCTTGGATTTAACTTAGCTTTTGGATTTCCAACTACCTTCTATAAGAAAGTGGAAAAATAATTCTGAACACTCAGAGTTTGGGAGATAGTTATAGGATGAAGCCAAGGGCATTACTTTTACCTAGTGATTACTCATCCAGAGGAAATTCTTATACTTCAAGGCATCTTTTTTTCCATTGGGTTCTGTTCCCTGATGATACACAATATAAGACAGTAATTTCCAGTGAAAAACTGAGCTTGTTGGGGCTTTACTTCTTCCTGTGACAACAATCTCCTAACTTGCATGAGCACATAAGATTACCATTGTATCTTGAGTCCTTTCATGATGTAGGCTACCTACATGAATGAGCCACCAGAAAATCAAGAGTATCCTTTTTTCTCTGGACAAAATATGGGAGTGAATCTAATTTTCTTATTACCCTTAAGTGAGTACGGACAGCAGCTCAGCAAACTTGTGAGATGATTCTGGACTTTCTGGTGTGGGTCAATCTGTTAAAAAGCAGATCATTGCAAAAGGAAGTAGTATCCCCTCAAACACACTCTGGTTGCCTCAAGCAAGCAAAAGCTCGCTGAGTTGAAATTGGAGGCTTTTCCCTGTGTCTCTAAAAAGCATTATTTTAAGATGTGAGAACAGACAGTGGCTGTAGGGAAAGCAGAAAGATGAATTGCCTGGGACTCCAGGAGACTGTCTAAACCTTTGGATGTGGAATGAACTAATATCACCTCTTCATGAGTCTGTAATAGAGTTCCTTAAGCAGTAGTGCATACAGAGCATTTAGCATGAACATCCAGAAAACGCAGCCTTTGACAGGGATTTAGCCCAATGCTTTCAGCAAATACATTGCACCTGTAATGTGCAGTTTTGGCAGCCTGATTCTGCTGTTATCAAGAAAGAAACTACATTTTAAAACTGAACAGTTGCTCAGGTACACTGCTTAACTGCATGCTTGGCCTCTGATGAATATGAGATGAACATCAGATCGGGACAATCACAAACCTGTAATCTAGTTGTGAAATGATGACTAGACCTCTGATGTGAGCAAGTCCAGACTGTTTGCAAAAAAGAACATCAACTTTCAAATAACACAAAGAAAAAACCCAACTACTATTGGGTTTGACTGTTACCTTAAAAAAAAAAAAAAGTAAAAAAGGAGACAAAAAAAGACTCCTTTCTATGCATGGGGAAATGATGAGAGTGATATAGAAAGAAGCAGGTTTGGGAAGCAAATGAGAAGGAAAAAATCCTCTGTTATTACAATCAATTAGAAGTAGCACCTTTATATTAGGTTTTTGGTTACCATTTCTGAGAACACAGTGAAGTCTATTGTAAGATGTAAAAGCATCCAGTACTGTGATTTAAATACTGAATTTGTTTACCTAACTGAAATATCTCTGTCCCAAAGGAGGAAATCCTGTATACAGACTAATTTTAAAATAACAAACCCAGTGACTTACACAAGAACTTCCACTTATGGGACCTCTCCTACATAACTCCAAAATGTTCACATACATGCACATTTTATCAGAACTCATTAGACACGAAACACCTGTTAATGTAGCTCTAGCAAGTGAATACATTTGAAAAAAGAAGGACAACCCACATTAATGCTGTCACTTTACTTGTAGATCACCTCTTATTATGCAGAGATGTTACATTTGATTTACCCATATTCTAGGCACATCCTTTCTGTATCTCTAATATATGTGATTTTTCAACATGTATATTAGTCTTCATTTTAAACACTACTCCAATATATAGTTTTCCTATCGCGAGTTAGCTAAATTCATTACGTCAATTGTTATTTAGTCATCCAAAAAACCTAAGTCATTTCCTTGAACTACTATTTATGTCAATAATCAGTACCCTATGACCACTGCATATTAGCATTTCATTATTGTTCATCTCTCTGTGCTTAAGTGTAATGAAGTGTGTAATTTCCTTGGAACCATCCACTGAGCCTTAAGGTGTGAATCAATTTCACATGGTCCACCTCTGTCACACTGCAGTTCCAAAAGCATACTTATCACAGCCACAAAATGCAGAGGGAATAATGATACAGTATGGATAGATTTGTAACCCCCTGAGAATTTTTTGTCCCATTCAGTCTGCTTAGATCAATGCTGAAACTGTTTACTAGGAAGCACCAGTTCATATATAATCTTAATATTCTATCTACTCATAACAATTCCTGTAAGTTCAGATAGAAAATGATTCAACAAAAATAAATGTTTTGCATGGTCTCCTTAAGCTAAATTTGTTGGGAAAATACTATTTCCTAGACCTAAGTTTTCTGTTTTCTATACTAATAATCACTAGTTGGCTATATACATGGGAATAAGACCAACAATGTATTTATCCTCACTTTCACTAATCTTTTTTCCTTTATTAAGAAATATGTATTTGTAGCAACATGGTCTACAAGTAATGCACTTGATGATGAAGAGGGGTTGGTAGGGAGTCTTAATCACATTGTACAGTACCTGTCCTATCTTTTCCACCTGTGGCGTGATCCAAATTTTCTGAGATCCAAAAACCAGGACTGTAACTTACAACATGGACCATAACTGTAAACACATATGTTGATTGCACATGTGTACGGAACTACCCAGAATGTATTTTAAAGTCCTTCAAAACTCTACTCCAACATGGAATGACCCCATAGTAAAAACCTTTGGCTGAGGGAGCTAGTCATCAAATGGTATTCTCCACAAATGAGACATTCAGAGAGAGACTTAAGTTCCCACAGTATGGACGTATACAAACCCAGCCTGGTCACTTTCTTGAGCAGCTTGCTTCTTCCTGATTTATCTGACTGCTAGCAGTGTCTTCAGTCAAGTCACATAAGGGGGTTTTTTTGTTTGTTTTTTACTTTGTTTTAATTTTCTTACAGAATTAAACAGAATTGGAAGTTACTCACATATGCTCAGAAATATAATGTTTCTGTTTGCTTATTAAATTTAAATTGGACTCAAGAACAGAGCATATTTAGCACAGGAGATGCAAAATTTCTTCCTCTGAGCTCTAAAATAGCAGTAAAATTAAAAAATAGGGCAGTTTCTGTTTAAGAGTAGATGGACTAAAGAGCAGTAGCATTATTTTCTTCACCCAGAGTTAGGGGTATTGACTACAGATTCTGGTGCTTCTATGGTTACCTGCAATTCTCAGATTTTTTAATTTTTTTTATTTTTTTGCAATCAGTACAATAATGTCATGTTTTGTATAAGAAAGATTATTAGACCCTCTGCTACAGGTGTGTAGACAGTGAAGAGATGTAGAGATAAGAATTGTTCTCCAGGTAAGAATCCTTACTGCTATCTATTAATTATTAATAAATAAATACATAAAGCTGAATCAAAACTCCACTAACACAAAAGGGATAAAAATATCCGAATATGCTGCTACTTAAAAAGAGAGGCTGAGTTTAATTTTTATGTATGGATTTATATTCTTATATAATTAAACCAGTTTATAAAAGGAAATAAATTGATTGTGTTTTTTGAGAAAATGTCCTTCTGAAATGCATACTAGGGCAAATACAGCAGAAGAACTGAATTAAATGTGCCATTAGGCTAACATTGCCTGCTCTTTATAGGATGCTGTTGTTTGACCATCTCCGTGCTTCAGATTTTGGGGAATCAAGACAGTCCAAGATTTGTGTAAGGGAAAAGCCTGATTCTGGAAAATGAAATTAAATGCCTGGATAGGACCCAAATCCACTGAATTTACAGATTTCTCTTTCTCATAACCATGTGCTGCCTGACCAAAAAGAGAGCTGTTGCTAAGCAACGCCGTTCCCCTTTCCACCCGCGTCGGGTTTCAGGCTCAAACAAAGGCTCGCTGAGCAAGTGGCAGTGCCAAAGAGCACTGGAAAGTCAGCACATTAAGCAACAGCAATTTCCACCCCGGATTCCACCCTCACAGGACCCAAATTTGAGTTTTTTTCTGAGTGAGGCACAGGGCACAAAGGAAAGCAGGTCACGTGGATGCTTTGCGTTCTCTTTGCCATTTTCTACGCACATTTTAAAATGAAAGGGAAGCCAGAACCCTTATTTTGGACAAACCACATGACTCATTAATCCCACTTGGCACCAGTCTAGCAAAAAATAAATTTCCTCTCCAGAGCTGATCCAAATGTGGAGGTTTTTGTGTTATAGCGTGAGGGGCTACCACAGAAATGGTCTTGACAGTGTGTGTAGGCACTCCTGTAAGACTCTAACAGCTGTTTCAGTGTCTGCTAGATCCTGGCTGTACCAGGTTCTTAACAATTTGCCCATAAACACAGACACTCATTCAGTCATTAAGAGGTGAATAAATTAGGCGAATGGATTTTTTCCTTGTCATGTTTCAAATGGCCCATATTATGTTTCACTCTGCTAAACTCAATTCTTTCTGCTGTTACCATAAATTGCCTCAAAGTGTGGGGTGCAATACAGGTATAAGATTATACTTCTGCATTTAGGGTTTTGGGGGTTTTTGTTTTCATTTGTTTCTTTTAAGATTTTACTGCTTGCTGTTCATGTTAATGAATGATATCCTTGCTAAGACCTCTGCATTCATTCCTCTGATTACTTGGATAAAAACCACTACTGCCTTCCTTTCTACTCTGGCTATCCATATAGCTAAAGCATGACCAGTCTACCTCCATCTGTACAGGACACGTGCTTTGGTGACATATTATAGCACAGCATTATAGACATTCCAGCTGTAGTAAGCTAGAATTTTAACCCAGGGCAACCTGTGTCAAAGGTAGCACAAAAAATGCTCTGCCCTAGAAGGCTGACAGCCAATGCGTAACATTTTGTTTTGCAAGTTCAGTAGATCATTTAGCTTGCATTTCCTAAGAGGAAAATGGTAATAAGGAGGAGACAACAATAACGGACAACTGTTGTAATGCAACAGCTGACCCTATCAGGTAGTGAGAAAGTTAAATGAGGATCACACTTAGGACGAACTGCAAATTAAAAGCTCATAGGCAGGAAAAACAGCTAAAATCTATATTGTGGCTAAGATACTCTTTAACCCTTGATGCATTAGACTGAGTCCAGGAATCCTTGAGAAGCTAGCAGACCTTACAGGAGGACTCTGAAAATAATCCATTTTCACAAGTAATTATTTTTGAAACCATCATTTCACTATCAACACACATAAGAACATTTACCTGACTCCCTTTGAAGTGTTGTAAATGTCACATATTGTGTATTCACAGAAAAATGTGGAGTGGATTTTGAAACTCATGCATGCAATTCATAGACTCTCTACAATTAAATACAAATATAATGATCATTGGCTTTTTAATCAGGTTTTGTTTTGGAAACTAATACTTCATTTAAAGAGTGTATAATATTTAGGGAAATCATTACATTTTCTAATTTCATGTGCCTTGAAAAAGTTAATTAAATCAGAATTTTATCTTGACAACACAAATCACACCAAATGTTTATCAACTTTATCTCGTTAACAATACATGAGAGAAAGAAATGAGAAAATTAAACCATAAGATATTTCCTAAAGGAAAATTTATCTAAACTGTCATGTAACATTAAAAAAAGGAATACTTTTGTAAAATTCTCATGATGGATATAGCTGTCTGGAAAATTAATTCTTAGAAACTTCAGTGTGTTGGCTCTTATTATAGTGTAAGATTAAATCTATCTGTACGTGATTAGAACTGAGTCAATTATTCATTTAGTTTATTTGGGAAGTCAGCTTTTATACTTGTTCACAA
Organism: Burhinus bistriatus; assembly: GCA_013397275.1. Taxonomy (NCBI): domain Eukaryota; kingdom Metazoa; phylum Chordata; class Aves; order Charadriiformes; family Burhinidae; genus Burhinus; species Burhinus bistriatus. Next base: position 7,269 of record VYXH01004171.1, read on the forward strand.
ATATGGCATGACTTCATTCACTATTTACAATTGCTTGACCAATTATTTGTGTTAAAAAGAAAAAGACTTTGGTCCTGCAACTGATTTGTCAACTACTAAATATGAATATTTAATATTCACCACAGCTGGTCTCAAAAGTTACATTGTACTTATTCTGTATTGTGACTGGATGCCCTAATGCTTCCCAAGCTTAAAAAACCTATTTTGCTGGTTTTGAATTTTTTTGTGAAAAAAGTTGTGAGTTAACAAATACAATTAATATCAGTCAATGATGGTTTTCCCCCACATAAAAAGTAATTTCAAGGTGAAGTGTGGCAGACATAGTTCGTTTGAGCTGCAGGAAAAACTGCCTTTTTATTCTTTCATTTGCATGATATTTTGTACGAGAGAGAGAATCTTATAAAGCCTCTAAGTTGGCAGAATGACACTGAACTTGTAGTTAAAGGACCTTTCCTAGTTAAAAAATAACTTTTTCAAAATGGTAGTTCATATAACAGCTGGGTAGCAATATAAGAAAAAAATAGGAGCAAAAAGCAAATCTACAAAGCAGTAAGTTAGTCTTTTCAATAAATGTGGACCCTTCTACTCTTTCTTTCTGTCCCCCCACGAACAATGTATCGAAGATGCTGGCTGTTTACCAGTGGTGATACAAAGATCGGTGTTCTCCGAACCCCCTTGCTTTCTAACTTCCTCACCGAGGTGGGAAGCTAGGTGCGGCTGGGTAAGGAAACTGATGTAATAAAACTCAGTAACAACAAAGTGTTATTAAGCAGGCATTTTATTGCAGCGCTGGGCAGCACTGGGCAGCACTGGGGATCATTCCACCATGAGTGCTCCAACGGGTTAGCAAAGCACATCAGTTTNAGATTTAACCCTTTCAGTGGTGCCTCCTTTTAAGTATGGACTCACCTTATCTCAATGTGTATTCCAAACTATGGAATAAAGACAATGGAAAGGAACAGATAATTTTGGTAACAGGTAAATAGCACAGTGTGGTGTTTAACTCATGCATTATTGAGCCTGTATTTCCCAAGGAACCAGCCATTTTAAGTAATTAGCAACTAGTTTGTTAGTTTTCCATCCTGAGACAAAGCTAACAATGGGTAACTATTTAATAAAGTTGTTTACCATAGTAGTGGCTGATTCCGTAGGTGTTATTATGAAGACTTAATAAATAGTTTACTGTAACAATATTTCATTTTCCAAGAGGTCAGGCAAGAAGTAAAAGAGTGGTGCAGCCATTAGGAACCAACTGTGACAGAAAATTGGTAATGTTTACTAGTACTTACAAACTGATTTTCTAGCACTCAGAACAGAGAATACTTTCCATTTGACAAATCATTAATAAGTACTGTAGCTTCATCTTTCCTGCTGCTACATGACATTCTGTTCTCTTTCAGTCATCTATGCATTTCATATTTAGACCAACAAGATTATGCATTGCTGGTTCATTGTTAGACCAAAATCTTCAGCTCACATGCTTCCGTTCTTAACTGGTCTAATAAAACAGGGCAGAAGGAGTAGCTAGGGGTGGTTACTTCTATTGAAAAGCAATTTCACATTTCAAAGACTGTTATGAATATTCAAATCAGCAAAAGATATCTAAGTAATCCATTATTGAAAATATTGTTTTAGCAAGCCAACGGGTGATACTAAGAAGTGAATGGAAACATATTCATCAATGACCTGGATGAGGGGTCCTGTGGCCAAGAAGGCCAAAGATATCCTGGGATGCATAAAAAAGAGTGTGGCCAGCAGGTCGCAGGACGTTATCCTCCCCCCTCTACTCTGCCCTGCTGAGGCCACATCTGGAGTACTGTGTTCAGTTCTGGGCTCCCCAGTTCAAGAAAGACAAGAAACTACTGGAGAGAGTCCAGCGGACGGCTACAAAGATAATCAAGGGAATGGAGCATCCCTCTTATGCAGAAAGGCTGAGACCTGGGTCTGTTTAGCCTGGAGGAGAGAAGACTGAGGGGGGATCTTATCAATGCTTATAAATACCTAAAGGGGGGGCGTCAAGAGGATGAGGCCAGACTCTTTTCAGTGGTGCCCAGCAACAGAACAAGCGGCAACAGGCACAAACTGGAACACAGGAAATTCCATCTGAACGTAAGGAAAAACTACTTTACTTTGAGGTAGACAGAGCACTGGAACAGACTGCCCAGAGAGGTTGTGGAGTCTCCTTCTCTGGAGATATTCAAAACCTGCCTGGATGCGATCCTGTGCAACCTGCTTTAGGTGAACCTGCTTTGGCAGGGGGGGGTTGGACTAGGTGATCTCCGACAGTCCCTTCCAACCCCTATACCATTCTGTAATTCTATGATTCTGTGAAATAAGTATACCAAAAGAGAAGAGTACCAGTAGTTTGTAGGTAAAATAATTCATTTAGCTATACTCAAATATCTGCCTATGCTTTTGTCATAAAAAGAAGCACATGGTAAAATCATCAAGATATACGGCAATATGACAAAATTAGATACCTGTTCCGTAACAGTAAAATAAAATAATGGAAATCTCTAAGTGTTCTGAGAGTGTTATACTTTTTGTCTTTTATTAGTCACGGTTTAAATTAATCTGCAGCATAATTGTAGTTACTTCTTGAGACATACCAATCTTTAATTCAGCCATTAACCTTTCATATTATAATGTGCTTAGGAAATCATTGACTCCTCACTTTACAAAAGTTATTTAGTTTAAGTGAACACCTATACACTTAGGGCTAAACAGGACAGCAAACAGCAAAAAATGATAATGAAAATAATGGCATTGGGAATAGGTATTCATCAGCACAAGCTGAGGTACAAAAACACCATGCAATTTTGACAGCAATGTGTCTTTTTCATTTCTTTCCAAAATGTTCACGCCAACGACAGTTTAGTCTGTCGAAGGAAAGTATGTGTCGTCACAGTCTCTCGTAGAAATATGTTTTTATGCGTGCATATATATTTTTATATATATAAAATATATAATTTCCTACAAGTGTTTCTATTTTGTGTTCTTTGTGCTTCTTCAAGGTTTCTTATATCCAATGAGAAGACAGAACAATACTGCCGGATACCAATACCAGAGAGATTAGGAAATGTAAATTATAAATAGCATAGCAAATAACTCATGAACGATCCGTTGGCTAAAATTTGTGTGCATAAAACAATGAAATAACTTTTTGTAATCCTTTCAAATATGCAAAAAGATTTGAGTTGGATCACATACAAGTTGTTAATAGGAAATTGAACTAATGTTAAATATATTGGTCAGATCGAAGGGTGCACCTAGCTGTGGTAACTCTCTGTCCTCATTTCCCTGTGATTAAAGCAATCACTATCAGAGAAGCATATGAACTATTAAGTTGATAAAAGGCAACTTAAAATTTAGACCTTTTGAAGGTATGGTTTGTGCTGCAAGGAAGGGCCTTCTTTTGAATTCAGGGGCAGCTTCTGAATGCAGGAAGTCAGTAATTAAGCTGCTCAGGACTGTTTTTCCCTCTAACCAGCAGCTAAAAGGAGGAACATCTTTTCTCTCACTCTTGCAGGCACCAGTTCTTAAATTCTCCTGCCATATGTGCTGGGAACTTTTTTATTCTCATTTTACATAATCATCCAGTTTCACTAAGGGGAATCTGCCATCTGCCTAACCCTTTGCTATGTATCCTACTGTGTCACTTTGAAGGGTTTGGCTTCATTTTGATATGCTGACATAAGTCCATATTTGGAGGCTTGGAAGGGGTTACTTTAATCACCAGGGGAAGCTGTACGTAATTCTTTTGAGTTTAATAGTCTTACAGGCTTGAAAACTGGTCTAAGTTTTATGTTTCTAGTACACAGGCTTTTTTCATTGACCATAGTTCATGACGATAGTAAACAAGCACCCTTATAATATCTCTGAAAAAGTAAGAAATTATAAGCTTTAAAACTCACACCGGCAGTTAAAAGGGACAGATCTAGGTACATTTAGAAAGACAGGATTTTTCATGTAAAACTGTGTAAGGAATATCAGCATTTGATATTAACACCTCTACTTTCAATTCCTACTGGAACATGAGTATTCTTTGGAGTTGTCATTCAATTCAAAGCACTACACCTTTGGAAATGCTTTTCTGCCTTATAATACCATATCAAAAGAGGCTGAACTTCTGGATGGTATGTTAGTGAGTCCTGAGGTCAAATATGCCACAGGTTTGTGTACTACAGCTTGCTTTCTGATTTCTTGACTTAGGAAGCAGACGTCTTCCAAAAAAGCCACTGAAGATAAATGGATTCTTCTACTCACAGGTTTACCATCTTTAGTGAATTCAAGTGGGAGCTGAAAAGAGTAATTCTACAGATATATTCTTCTGTTCCATGGCTCTGTGTATAGTCTGGTGAAGGGACAGCACAGAGATAACTTTAATATGGTTTAGGTGCTCCTGGGCTATCTTTGGAAGTAAGAAAGCATGTATTTGACTCCTCATAGTCACAAGGTGTCATTCTTGCAGTTGAGGAATTTAGATACTAAAGTTTTCCCCTTTTTATGATAGATTTATTTTGAACAGGTTTTTTCTTTCACTTTGGACATAACCTAGGCTGGTCATCTTGCCTCATTGTAAGTAAAATAGAGTATTGGAATGCCCTGGCTCTTTAGAGAAGACTCAGCTATTATGTGGGTTAGTAGAAAATGGTTTAAGAACTTCTTAAAATAAAGAAGTAGGTTTATTAGAATACAGAGATGAGAAAAAGTGTGATTAGATGGACAATTTTTTGCAACCTCTATCTTTTTTCATATTCATTTCATGAAGTTTCCAGATAGATGGATGTAAGATGCATTATTAAATCAGAGATGTCAGGCACAGTATCAGTTTATTTACAACGATAAAGAGCTCTCTTTGTGATATCTAGAGCTCCTTCACTGTATTAGTAGCATTCGGTAATTGTCTGTAGTCTGACAGCAAAATTCTTTCTCTGCTGTGTACATACAATGTGTAACATCATAAAGAAGTGTACCTTTTTGCTGATCAGTTATACATGAGTCGAAACGTGTACATACATTTTGCCAGAGGCTTGTGTAACTCATTTATGAAGTTTGAAAAATTAGCAGAGAAGACCTTTCTCAGGATAGTATACAAATCCCAACACAATACAAAAACCTACCATGTTCAAATGGCAACCCACCATTTACATAGAAATTATCTTTCTAAGTTTTTATTTGAGCCATGGAAATTGCAAAATTTTTGGGGACAGACAGAACTTCTTGCTATGTTTGACACCCTTGACTGGATAAGACATCTCCCAGTTAAGTAAGAAATTGTTGGTCTCCAGTGAAGCGAAGCTGAGGTACAGTAGATTATCAGTCTAACATAATCTGAAAACTTATTTTATCAATGTGTGACATGTACATAGGCATAAAAATCTCCTAGCCTTACAAATATGTATTTGTAGACATAATTCTATTTTCCAGGCCCTTGTCCTAGTGGGGAAGGAAGACTGCCTCAGTCATGCTTGTAAACAGCCATATTACTAGGTGATTCATAACAGACAAATTTCTAAAAATATCCCTCTGCATATTTCCTTTCCCACAAACATGAACATCAACTGAGTGAACTAGTGAAAGGTACAAAAACTGTCTTGATATGCTGAGGATGGGCTTGGAGTTCACTACTTTCAGATCTCCAAGCACAGAGGCCCTCATTCCAAATTGCCCACCTGTGAACAATAACAGGTTCCCAGTGGGTTCTTCTAACGTACCTAGGTGCCTTACTCCCCCTAACATTGTGCTGAGAATTAGACTTCCATGTTTTGAAATTTCATCAACACCTACATAGTTTTTAAAACCTACCCCCAGATCTTTTGGGGTCTAACTCTCCACAGACTCCCCAGAACTCTCACAGCTAGGACTTCCAAGAATAAATTTCACATGTATTTATTCAGCACTTACTGAGAGAGGATGATCCAGCAGTTCCTTATTCAGCTCAGGATGCTCTCTCGTACAGCCATCCAAAATGTAAAATCATCCTGGTGTAACCCTTCTGTATTTGTTTCTCAGTCTGCAGATCTGTGGCATTCTTCCCTGACAGATAATGATGCCCTATCCTCCAGCTGTGCAGGAGATCTTGTATGTAAGAGGTTCTCAGATAAGCCTTTAGAAATGAACTGTTTTCTTGTGCAGGGGATCATGTTCTACAATTCTGATCAGTTCGAAGTGAAACACTAGAGGAAGCAGAACTCTGTTAGACTTCTTGGCTCTGAGTAATCACGAAGAGCCAATGGTGCCAGGAATAAATCACATGAAGAGAAATACTTTGAGCACAGGAATGGAGCTGTGAAAACCTCACTAGAATTGGAATGCTCCAGAAACACTAAAGACAACTGAAGAAGGTTTAAACAGCACCCGACTTTTGGGTACAGACATAGGACTACAAAAGAAGGGATTTATTGCAGTTTAAAAAAGCTACAAAGCATCAGTCTTAATTGGCTGTTTGTGTGCTCCTAGCTCATGCAAATGGCAGTAAAATGTGTCAGCATAGCTCTACTTAGAAGTAAAAAAAAGGCCCACAACACCCTTCCTGTTTACCTGAGTGTCGTGGTTTGGGCCAGAGTGGCCCAATCCAGTGGAACAACAGATGCTCTCTCTCTCTTGCTCCACTCCCGAAGGGAGGCAAGAGAGTGAGAGGAAAAGAGAGACTTAAGAGTTTAGAGAGAGCTAAACTACTTTAATGAAATATTAATAATAAGATAACAAAAAGAAAATAATGAAATAGATACAAAACCGTATCAAGCTCCCAGGATGACAATCACGTCACCAGCAGACGCTGGGGAAGTCCCAGACTGGACTCAGTGACGGACGGGAACTGGATTCCGGATCAGGATCAAAGGCAGANGTGCAAATGTTTTGAAAGACAATTCGGGGCTATTTACTGTGGCATAGTTTCCATTCCATTGCATTTACAAAAGCTTAGGCACATACATACAGACAGTAAAATACAGCTCACCAACTGTGATCAACTGTGATCGGTGAGTCACCACCCGGGTTACTGTGGTTTGTCTGTCTATACAGACCCTCAGCAATGGGACCCTGAGAGGGACTGGGGGGGACTCAAAAGGTAATGTAAGATTTCATAATGTCTGATTTTAAAGGCCTTCTGCTTCTTAGAGTTTCCCAAGTAAACTAATCATTAAATTACTACCTGGCTGTTTGAGTAGAAAATATGCAAGTTAAATGTGTAAGAGTACAAAGAAAGAAGATTAAATACAGAAAGAAAAAAAACCCAAACCCTCCAAAAAACCCAACCAAAAAGCAAACAGTGAAAGAGGAGAGAGTGAAAATCCCAACTTTCCATTCTGAGCCTGACCAAATCCTACATGCCGGGAAGATTTTGTTTGGCAATTGGTACAGTATACTCTACTGAAAAACGCACATAGACAGTTTAATAAGCTACGTCAGATTCTGCTTTCAATCATTTGATACCATCTGAGTAAAAATAAAAAAGTTTCACTCAATGGCAATCAGATGCTGGATTTGAAAACTGTTAAGTTTAAAACTCCTCAGTCCTGAGGGGCTGACGTTGGTTGCTGTTTGTAGTCAGTGGATGCTCAGCATTCCAAACTGAGGAACGACCTCAACTATGACAGTATTTTTCAGCATTCTCTATAGAGAGCAGATAAGCCTATATCTGAAAAGCCAGTCTTGGCATTTCTGAAGGAAAAGTACCCATCTCTTATTTTTCTTTAGGCCAGTGAACAATGCTATCTAACCATTTCTACTCCTCCCTTTGGTAAAGTCCAGCCAGCAACTGTACTTCCGGAGTTTCAGTTCAATGAGATTTGTTTTTCTGAACCAAACCAAACAGAAAACAAGCTTTCTGGTCATTTCTGTCCCTGAAGTCCCAACGAACAGTTCACCTGAAGCCACCTTAGAGCTGGACAAATGAGGGTCTGGTAATGTTATCTTGCCTGAACGGATTTAAAAAAACAGAAATACTATTTTTCCAAAAATAAAAAATAACTACACAACAGTAACATCAGATGAATAATGGGGCAGGGATTCTTTGGTGTTCAGATATTAGCATTTAAAAAAAGAAAATTGGAATAAAAAGCTAAAATAGTGCTCATAAGGCAAGACATAAAAGGCGATGGAGAGATTTTTTAACGTTTTTCCATCCTGATTTATGTTTCTGGCTGTTTGCCAAGGTTTAAATAGGACATCTGGATGAAAAGTTAAAAAGTTAAAAATGCCTTGATATTATTCTTTATTTAGAAAAGAGAGAAAAAAAGTTTGAAATAAAAAGGCACAGTAGAAACAATATTATCTACTGATAGCAAGACAGAACCAGGTGTCTTAGGGCTAGGTTCTTTTTACAGGGTATTGAACCAGGAAATACAGGGTAAATATTTCACATTTAATTGACAGTCCTTTGTTAATTTTATTTTTTTCCAGATTTTTTTTAAGGAGGAAGGAAATTATATGTATATATATTTTGCTGAAGACTTTAAAAAGAAAATTAAAATGCACTTAAAATGGAAAAAGTGTCTGTCTCCTGCAGATGTTTCCTTCAGCTAAAGTAAAGAAATGTTCAATGATTACAAAAAGTTTCTTTATCTTAAGGTGATTAATAGTCACTTAATAACTTATACTTTAGTATCATCTGTAAAATTAAAACAGGGTTGTGTTTTAGGAAAAGAAGAACTGGAGATTGACTGTCAGAAGACACACCCAGTTTTGGGTTTTGGGAAGCACAATAGCCCAGCCACTAAACACACCCAACCACTAACCGCATACCTGGGCATAAGCACAGGAGCCTCATAAAACATCCTAAATGCCAACTCAAAAATAGCATAGTAGAGAACAGAGACAATAGAAATTTTCTGTGTTTTTATAATGTCCAATACTTGAAGGCCAGTGTGTTCAGACTCTCAGCTGTGGTTCTTAGCCAGGCTAAGAAAACTTGTCCTCATGCCATGGGTTGCATCCCAGGGAAATGATGAAAGCCAAGGGAGAAGGTCTTGTTTCAGCATTAGGGACAATGTCCAGGTGAGTTTCCAACTAGGTAGAAAGGTACAACATGTGGTCCAACTGTCCCACAGTAAACACTCAAACAATATTCTCTACATAAAGCCTATCCCTCTTCTACAGCTACTGTAGCATAAACCCTTAGATATACATCATTTGCTTCTTCCACATAAAAGTTATCGCTCATCAGTATTGTTCACAGAGAGGGAAAGTGGCATTGTTCCAGTCACCGTAGTTGACCATAATGACCACTGATGATAAAAAAAAAAAACGGTTTTCAAAAGTAGACTGTCCAAGCAACAGTTTCTGATAGAATGACAGATGTGGATGTACAGCTTATAAACCTCCAAATTCAGGGTGGCAAGCATCCTGTGCTGCTTCCAGTCTTGACGTCTACCACTGTCACAGGCAGATAAATTGCTAGTCTGTTGCAGCACACAAGTTCTGATGCTTCTTTTCTTTTAAAGTGAACATTTCAGCTTATTGCTGCCATATACACCTTCTTAGTTCTATTAAAAGAATGAGGACACATGCCAGACTGTAGTTCAGAACTGCCAAGAATGCATAAGAGTGATTTAGGACTAGGAATTTCCATCAGGGCTATGATCTTGTCTTGAAATCAAAGAGCTATATGCACAATAAAACAAGAAAAAAAAATGCCATCTGGAGATAGTGAATGTAGAAGTCAGTCATTTCATAAAAGAATATCTCCAATTCCTTCAAGAAAAATATACTGCAAGTAGCCTACATTTCAGTCTATATATAAGTATCTAAGGAACATAGAGGTCACAGGAAAAGGCAAATATAGACCAGTCAGAATCACAGGGAATGGTGCAGTGAAGCATATGGGTTGCTTCAATTGTCCGTGCCGCTTGATGAATGAGGACTGTGTACTTGAGATGTCTCTGCAGCAGGCTAATAATGTTTCAGTCACTGAGATATCAAAGGCAAAGAGGAGACTAGACTAAGACATTTAAACTACAACACCTGAGTTTGGTGAGGATTTCTTTTAGTGTCTATGCTAAAGCATGGAAGTAATGTATTCTATCCCAGTACAGGAAGAGCATTAAACATCCACTGCATATCTGCCTAATGACAGGGAAAATGGGACCTTTTGCAGAGATCTAGCAGACAATGCAGGCTCTCCAGTCAGTTTTCAAGTGAAGAAATAGGTGCAGCCAAGAGGTCATTATTGCTTGGAAACTGTGCCCTTGACAGGTTACATACTAGTATCTGTCACTTAGATACCTGCATTCAAGGACTAGCAGGCATAGGGAAGAAAACGTTGAGACAAATTTTCATGCTTCTAGCAAGTATGTCCACTCAGGTGTTCAGTAGCATCCACAATGCAGATAATGCTGACCATACAAGTATTTGATACCATGTGTTCATTTTTGCGTAGCTGGGAATCCCACCATTCTGTTCCGAAATTGCTGTGGGGTTTTTTGTTGTTGGTTAGTTGCTTGGGTTTTTGTTTGGGTTTTTTGGGGGGTTGGGGTGTTTGGGGTTTTTTTAGTGGCTTTCCACTGTTTTAAATAAGTATGCCTTTAGGATTTGGTTACATGGGAACCCAACTTTGTTTTGCAAGCTTCTTTATTGGGTGCCCACTTTGGTAAGTGCAGATGCACCTAATAAATATCATACCAGTAGATCTTCTGGCTCCGTAAAACAAACTAATGCTTGAGGAAAGTGTCATTCAAGCATCTTTGAGGCAGCTGTCTTTGTAGTGGCCCTTCTCTGGGTACCTTTCTGTCATATTTGTAGATCTGAGATGTTATAGAAAGACAGTGGCATTTCTCAGTTCTTCATGGCTGCAGACTAAGTTGTTTTAGGTATGAATATCTCTTTCTGTTAATTTCCTGGGTTGCACGCCCAGATCCTATCAGCTTAGACAGCTTTTAAACACCCTTAGTAGTCTATGGTCAGTGATCTACAGGATCTGAATTTCCCCAGTGTTATATATCACAGGAACTTCATATAAGTCCCACTAATTTGAAGCCCTAATGAATTCCTTAAAAAAGGAGTTTTTTCTCTTTTGTGTATAGCTTTTACAGTCAGTGCTCCTAAACAATGTCAGTGCTAGACAATGTGATTCAGTAGCTAGGAATAGTGGGGTTTTAAGCCATACTGTAAAACCTTTGCTTTGTTTTGGTGTGTGGTGTCAGTTTCTTTTATAACTTTCTATGGAGAAATTTTGGTTCCATAGTTAAAGAAAACTAGATAGAGTTACAGAGAAATTTGGCGAATGTTCCATTTGCAATTCAGTTTTGTTTGGACTTCTCTATTACCTAGATACAAGTGGTGGAGGTCAAAATATTTCTGGTTGTTTGGAGACAAAAACTTCATTCAGTTTAGATAGAAGTTATGTTAGAAACAAACCTCAAGTAAGTAGAGAAATGAGGTTTCGAACTCCATACAAGGAATTTGGCATAAATCTATCCTTCATTTCAACAACGATTTCAATATATATATGGCTCTCAGTATTGTAGCATCTGAGAAACAAGATAGAGCATCTGGTTCCTACGATTTGTTTAGTCAGTATGTTCAATTACTATGTCTCATTGTTTATTGTGAATGTGAAATCCATTATTCTACTCCCATACATTTACTAAATTCTCTTAAAATGAAGCAAGCTTTCTTCTCCAGTAAATGATCATTTATGCAAGTGATGGTAAAAGTTGCAGCAAAATATGGTCTGGAGACTTCTAATCTTTATTCATCTCATTGCAGAAGTAATCTGTTGGAAACCTTTCCCAGAAGTAGAAACAGGTTCAGCTAATAGTTCCTTCCAGTATTTCAGAACTGATTGATTTTATAAAATAGCTCCATGTCCCTAATCTTTCAACTGGCACAGGATGCTACTACAAGGAGAACGTAAATTTTCACCCACATTACAAATTTGCTGATGGTGACTAAGGCAGCATCACCAATTGAAAAGTTCTAAACTACATTTTCCACTGGTCTTACAAAAACGTCTTCTACACAAAAATGTTTCTTTTTCACACAGAAGTTAATAAAAATAGATGGAACAAAATCCTACAAACAACACTGCATCATCTTCACTGTCTCTGCATTTGATAGTTTCTCTGTGTTGACCACGTTCTACACTATTTCTTGCATATGGAGGAGGTAGCTACTAATATTTAGTCTGAATAAAAACAGATAAGGATTTGCAGAAATTAAGATCAAATGTTTGGTATGAATGTATTTCTAGTATTAACAGGAATACAAAATTCTCTCTTGAACTCCTTGCTTTTCAGCACTTTTTATCCCATAATCTGTTGCACACAACTTTTTTTAAGGTAAGGAAATTTGGAGAACAATCTCTTTCAATTTTCAGAAGCTCAAAGAAATATTCCTATATGGTATTTCAAGTGCTTTAGCAATATTCTCACACTGCGTTCTGTGGGAAATATTGTTGCAAACGTAATGAGCCTGACATAATTAATCCAACTTGTACACTGCTATAAACGCTAAAAGATTTCATTGCTTCCATTTTAAACAATTTTTGAGGACAGATTGCAAATCTTTTGTTACACCTTCCTCTGCTGCACTTGCAAAATTAAAACTTTAATTCTGACCAGGTAAAACAGTAAAACTAAGCCCAGACTACAGAACTCAGGTTGTATGGTCCAAGGACATTTCCTAATTACTAGAAGACATTACTGAGTCTAAAAGCCCAGCCATGACAACAGTAAATAAAACAAAACAAACATGGAATGCCTGCAGAGAAAACTAGAAAAGGTAGAGGAAATAAACATATTTGCAAGGAGGGGAATGACGCTTGGGGACAGAATCATAAGGAAGAAGGTGCTCTTAGACAGCCCAGATAGATGATAGACTTGATAAGCTTGTTACTAGTACAGACTCCTGGGGTAACAGCGATCTTGCAGGAGGTCCTTTGAACACAACAACAACAACGACAACAGCAACAACAACAACAACAAAAAGGCATAATAAGGTAGGAAGAGGACTCTGGATGCAGACTAAAGAGCAGATCAACTTTTTGCATGAAGAAAGGGCTGTGGAATTAGAAAACAAGACTGTTATGGCTCACAGCCAGACCACGAAAGCCTTGGGATCTAAAAGCAACTCTTGTTGATGGGCATTCGGTAGTAAAAGACCACAAGTGTCTCTTTTAGAATTATCCAAGTCCAGTTAAAAGGCAATTAGGTTAATTAATTAGGTTAATTAATTGCCTCTTGCTTGGCAAGATTTTCAGCACAATGAGAAATTGCTCAAGTTAATTCAGAGCAGTGATGTAATTTGCCAAGTTCTACAGAATCTTGGGGCTCCCCTCAATTAATTTTATGGATGGTCCCTAGTGCCTCATGCCTACCCTGATCCCTCTAATTACCTCTGAAACACAAACACACGCTTCTTGGTATAATATTTTCATTTTCTTCCTTTACCACCCTTCTTCCACCAGGTCTCTGAGGCTATGTATAGAAAAACAAATCCTATTCTAAATATGTATCTTTAAATACAATTCTTCTACAATAGTGTAAGATTACAGCCAGATCTAGAAGTAAGTTTACTTAAATATTTACTATATTGTAGAGAAAAACCTGCATGACAAATTCTTGATTAAACTGTATATATGTAGTCTTTTCTTATTAATATTTTTATAATTCCACCAGCCTTATATGTGCACTGTTTATGAATAAATTTAATACTGCCCTTAATCATGTTTTCTGTGATAACATGTTAAATTAGTGTTTCTAGAACTAAACATCCTGAGATTCAAGAGAAAGCTCAAACTAACTATGTAAGTTTGTAAATGTAGTTCTACATCTCCTGCACACTAAAAAAGACACTGAAAACAAATGGGAAGGTCAGGCTTTTGCAAAGAAAACAAGAAACAGCCAGTAACAAAGAAGAGAAGAGTACATGAAGTCTTGCATTCTGTCAGTTTGGTCAGGAATACTTACCGGGAACTGATGGGTCTCTACTTAGACCATTAGCACTGTGCAAAACAGTTTCTGTGTTTCTGATTACCACAACGTTGTCACCAATATGCTTTCTCTCTCCTGCACACCTCTGTAACTATCCAATATGGAAACTGAGTACACCTAGGTCTTAACCATAGTAGCGGACTTCTGGGCACACACAGGCAGAAACGGCAAATTTTCAGGGTATGCTGACTAGCACATTCAGGATGAAGCAAAGACGAACAGAGACATATAATGTGTGTCTTTGAACTTTGGTAAATGTTAAGTACTTATATCCTGTTTGGATCCGGTTCAATATTCATCACATTTTGCCAGTGTAACAAGTCTCTTTATCTTCCATTACCACTACAGAAACCAGCATGCATACAAAGTCATGCTTAAAATATCAGTTGCAATATAAAGGCTTTTTTTCAAAATGTATACACACACACACAAATATATATATACATATATAGACACATATATTTGAAATGACAGAAACATTCCTCTTTCTCCACCAATCCTTCCTAAGGGCTATTACTCAGAGAATATCATGGCAGAGAATCAGCTCCATCCTGCAGGCGCTGTCATTTAAAGCAGTTTGACAGTTTGTAGGTTTGCTTGGTTTCTCTGATCAAATCAACCTGGTATGCGATGTCAAACATTTGGGTCACATAATTTGCAATGTGTGAGCTTGATAGACCTGCAAGATGTGTGGTAGATAGGCTTTGTAACACAGCTATACAACAGTGTGTAATTTTATTTTTAGATACATGACTAAGTCTCACAAAATATTTCATACCTTTTGTCAGTCTATACATGCTTCTTCAGAAATACTAGACTAAATTTCCCATTCTGTCTTCTGAAGAAGTCCCATAGTTGTACCAACACCTTCCAACCTCGCATTTATTTAATTACCTAGAAACTGCATGCAGACCACAGATATTCAGACAGCTATAAGCTAGGTGTAAATTTTAATCTGTTTCAAATTTGTTCCTGTTCCAGTAGAGGAAGAATATGAGAAAAACAAGTTCCTAATCTCTATAGTTCTATTTAGTTTGTCCTCCTCATACATATACGTATGTGTGTGTGCATGTATATATGTGTGTATGTATACATATATATATACACCCCGACTCACTAAGTAATTCTACTTTATTTTAAGTGGGTTCCTAGTCTGGGCTCTCACTCTGGGCTCATTTCCGTTGTTTCTCAGGATGTAGCAGTGGCAGATCAAAGATTTGAAAGCTATTGTTTTTCATTAAGATTTCTTTAAACTTCTTTTTGTGTTTTTTTATACAGATAGTCTTGCCAGAAACAGTCTTTGTAGATGCCTACATGATTCATATTCTAAAATATGTTGTCTTGTTTCTCATGCAATGCAGACTGAGCCCAATGCTTCCCTTCCCCCTAAAATAGAAAATAATTTCAAGTTTTGAATCTATTTTTCCTAAATCCTGACTAGTCTTTGCATTTTTAGTCTAATGGCCCTCAGTGTCTTCTGGAAAGCAGATATTACAAAAACTAGCAGCACTATTCTACAAAAGCACAATTCCTTCCTTCACTTATCCTTGTAAAAGGTCTCAAGATTTATTTTAAAGTTTAGGATTTAGAAACTTACAGTTGAAAAGCTAGAGATATGGGATTTGCAAAAAATCCACCCTTTTGCTCCTATTGCATTTTTTGTATCATGGAAAAAGAGCAGTGTTATAAAGTGTTTATAAGGGACTTTCTCAAATATTATGAATATGAACTCAATTTATGTGACTATTAAGACTCATGAGACTGGCATGATTTGTCCTCTTGTTTTCTGTTTCTTGGAGAACTATTTGCTCTATGAACAGAATGCCTAACTCCTTCCCAAGACAGCCATACAGGGGCAGCAGCTCTGTAAGTCTCATTGGTTCATGTGAATCGATGATCAATACCAGATTCCCACTGAAAAGGGAAAAAAGAAACCAGAAATAGAAATTTTTTGTCTGCTTCCTTTCTTCAGTTCTGTATTTCAAACTCCTGCTCTAGAAGAATTTAAGTTAATCCTCTGGGAGTCCTGAAGGTACACAGGTTGTTAGTTCTTTATGCGTTTTGTCTATTTCATCAGTAGATATCTTTAGCTATTTTAAAGAAAGAACATTCTGGCACTTGGAAGTGAAGTTAACTGTCCAAAGTCACTTGTCTAGTTAAGGGAGAAGCTGGGAAGATGAAGCTGAACCTAATTTATTACAGACTAAATTTGCCTCCTGTTTTACTATTCCTCCATTAACATAAAATATTAATTCTAATATATGCTGAGGATAAAATAAAACATTACATAACAGACCATTTAGTTAATAACTTCCATGTTTTTGAAGGCATCTGTAACAACAGCCCTCAACCCCTCACTCTAATAAGCAACATTCATTTTTGGTGAGGCAATTGTTAGAGGGCTTTGGCATATCAATTGTGCAAAGAGAACTGAGCATAATAATCTGGAAAGTTTGACACAGTGTGAATTGATTTTTCTTCTTAACATTTCAAGACCAGCAAAGATAAAAGGTGACCTCATAAAAAAAGTTTGATACAAAAATAGAGAAAAAACAAGTTAGCATTTTGTTAAAATTGGAAGCATGGGAAAAGGAGATGCCTGTGTAATTATGTGCATTACAACAGCAACTTTCTGATGTGGTTTTATGCTGCTGCAGTGCCCTCTATCTTTTATTGTCGCTATACACACTTAATTATCCCATGAGGTGCAATGGTTTTGTTTTTTCAGAATCAGGACAGCTTTGGCTGGTATTTCTGTTCCTCAGAGCATACTCGTTAATAAAGGAATCATTTATGAATTCTTCCTATAAACTGGGATCTGTTTCACATCTTCTTGTATAAATACATGAGTTATTTAAGCTATTTTTTTCCATGAGTCTATTGGCTGACTTCTAGAATTTGTACTATCATAGCCTAAAGGTATCCATTTCGGCAGCTGAGAAAAGCTATACATACTGAAAAAGGTACTTCATTGATGACATTAAATTAAAAACTACCAGGTGCTTTATTAATATAGTTAAAGGATCACTTCAGCTGATAACCACAATAATGTTCAGAGGTGTCATTACACTAATTAACACTTGGTAATTAATACTGTTACCATTAACCCAGATAGCTTTATGTTGTTCAATATACTTCAGAGAAATACCCCATTGGCCCATATCACAAGCAATATTCCAAAGATTTGGAATTTTGGTCTCAGACTTCCTGTCTGTAAGAGCTAGGCAATATAATCATTGAAGTTACAGAGCAACAGGATAGATAAATTATTTGAGGCAAGAATCTGTTTTCAGTGGCAAAGGCTGCTATATGTGGAAAGGAAAAGGTTAGGGAAGGCAGTGCTGAACATAGCTCAAAATGGCAACATTCTTAAAAATAGCTATGCCCGTTGATTTTCCATAAACTGTGAGCTTGGAATTCTCTTAAAAAAACATACGGTCCATTTTTGTTTGAGATTTTCTTAGTGTGTCAAAATGCTGTATGCTGTTTTGTGTAAGCCCTGTACTTTTGAATGTAACACATACAAGTGATATATACCACATGACACCAGTTATTATGCTCCTTTTTTATGGGAATTCATTCTTTTTTCCACCACCCTTTTCACTCTCCCATTTCCTCCGGATTACAGCATCACCCAAGAGAGCTCTAAATGATGCATGCCTAGAACAAAGGCAAGGGAATCTAGGGCACTACCACAAGACTAGACAGCCTTAGTTTCTGCTGTAGCATGTAACAATGCAGAGTATTAAACATTTACACATCTGCTTGTTATCAGAATTGCTTATCTTGTACTTTTTTAATAATAACTCCTTTGATTTTACCATAGCATGCAATCTGCTCTTAGCAGGAAAGAAACACAGCAGAAATGTTTCCAGCCCCAGATAATCTTTTTCCCACAGAGATGTAATGTATATATATTAAAAACAAGGAAAAGAAACCCACAAAACAACAGTCAAAAAAGTGTAGATGCTGCAGATATATTTCTCTTCCTTCTCATTCACCAAAATCTGATTATATATAGGATTGTTTGCAACAATTGCACAGACAGAAGAAAATAGCTTAAAATTAGGGAGGTACTATGGCTAAGGTTAAACTATCACTTACAGAATTTTCTTTGTTTCCTGAAGCATCTATTTTTAGCACCATTAAAAAATGCTCATTGTGTAACATGCCAAACAATAGGAAAACATCTCTCTAGCAGTGTTCATGAATTTTTCCCATATGTCTTCAAAAAATAAAGTGACAAGTGAAAATTTGAAAACTCCTGTTGTAAAAGTTCAGTGTACCAAAATGCCTGCTGACACGATATTTTCAGTATTATCCCAGCAGAACTGAAGCTAAATAAAGCTGCACTAGGTCAGTTATTTGGCTGGCAAATCTCCACTAGGATGATAGAGGAAGTGGCAATGGTGATTTAGTACTCCGTTTTCTTCTCTGTGTGATAGTAATGAACTAATAGTATCAGACACGACAGTGAGGTGCTGTGCTGAGACAGGCCGTTAGTTATCTTGGAATAGTTAGTAGCTGCAATATGTCTGCCAGGAGGTCCAGGACGCTTTCATACCAAATATGGATGCTACCCAGAACGGAATTTGTCCAGCAGATTAATTGCACACAACCTACTCAGACTCCTCTGTTGTTTCAGTCAGAGCTGTGAATTCTTTTGTCCTGGAATACTTTATTCAGGATTCAACATGGTGCCACACAAAGCAAGAAGTGATCAATATATACAAGATAGGGACATGCTTGTGAAAGACTTACACCCTCAGCGGATTTCAGTGATGTGGAGAGTCTGGTGTGCAGCATGTCTCCTGGACTGAGGCCCCCTGACTTCTGTTGGCCCCCTTCTATGTGGTGGGAAGGAGGTGTGTACCACAAATAGATAGCACCTATCAAGATGCTTCAGTACGAGATACATGCAGATGTCATCCTGTAGCTCATAACCTGGGTACAAGGTTTGCTTCCTTCCCAGTGCTCTACAATACAAGTATTAAACTGTGCCATGGAATTATAAGTTGTGTTACTGTAAAATGGACTCTCTCCTGGATGTACTCTAAAGATTCCTGCTGATTCCAACATCTCCAGGTGTATTAGACAACAAAACAGGCCAATACAACGAGAATGTTTTCCAGATCCACCATAGCTTAGGGAAATTGATTTAAACCCATTCATTCAATACAAACTATTAGTCTCAAATCCAAGGAAGGAAAACAAAATCAATATAGCCATTTGAGAAGCTGACAATGCTTGCACCTGAATTCAGGTATATTAGAGTACACAGCCAGCACTTATTGATGTGTGGAAAAATCATTAATATGATGTAGTTCCATCATCCCTACCAGGATTTTAATATTTTCAAGGAGTTTGTAAGATTTTATTTCCCTTTGCCTATAAAAAGATGCCAGGTCAAAAGGGTCATGCTGAATAGTCTGTTTTGGGTATTGAAATTATGCTTAAAATACTCTCCTGTGCCTGGGGCTTTTCTTTGGTCAATGTCTCAAAAAAAAAAATATTTAACAAAGATGTGGCAAACTGTCCCATGTGGTTATGTAGCATATGTATATTTCCAGGTACTGACAGCAGTCCTGCTCAAAATAGAAAACTGTGATTGGCACACAATGGTTAAAATGTGTATGAATGTGTATGAAAACAACAACAACAGAAGTCCTTTAAAGAAACAGTCAAAATTCACAAACTTATTGAAAACCTCTGAACATGGGATCCTTTAAAAATAAAAAAAACCTCTGGACATGGGAACCTTTAAAAATAAGATATTTTCACTACTATAACCAAACAAGATATATTGATTGGCTATAACCAAAAAAATCACAATTGTACAGAAATACTAAAAAAAAAAATTGCTTAAGAAAAGTTTGTTTACAGCAAAGCTTGCTGTTATGTCCCTTTAACAAAACCACTGTAACTTCACTGGCTTTAGTTGAGTTACTCCTGTTCAGCCAGTTGCAATAACGGAGAAGCAGGCCAAGTATCTGTGACAAAAAAGAAATCTTCAAAGTCATTCATGCTTTTCTTACAATATGTGCTACTATATCATTTTAAAGTAAGGCCAAATACTTTCTTTTTTTGCCCCTAAGAAAAGGTTCTTCTAGTTGCAGATACCCTTTTCCCCTTCACTTTACACAAATCAAAAGAGTCTTTCTCACTATAGTCAAAATGAAAATTCAATTTACTTGAGGCACGTACTAGACTTTCTTCTCTTAAATTACATAGGTATTCTTTTTTAATTATAAAGACCTTTCAGAAGTGAGTGTTGAAGCCGGGTCTTAAGAAAAGCCCATGGTTAACCCTCTGTTTCCCTGTGTTGCTAAAAGGAAATAGTATGTATTTCACTCAGACTAGGTGAACTGTCAAATATCTGCATTTAAATGGAGTGTCTTTAGAACTGTTTATGCAATAGAACTCAGGGCTACTGGCTTCCTGGAGTGCCAGGAAATAGAGGTACTTTATTTTATATAGTTCATTTGTCCTGCTGCTCTTGGATAGGAGGCAAACAAGGTAAAAATTAGAACTGCACAGGAAGGAAGGCTGAGAAGCATATAAATACAAACTCAGAATGAGTTACCTGAAAGACTCATCAAAGGTTTCCAAGTGTAACCAGCTGTTCAAAATCTTACAACTACAAGTAAAAAAAAAAACAAAAACAAAAAAAACTTACACAAAATCTGAACAGATGAGCTAAAGGAAAAGCTGGTTTTATATAACGCCACATGCTTCCATCTTGATGATTCAGTTAATTTTTCATTATTGTTACCTTTCTGGTCTGAGACATTTGTGCAAAGAAAGAGCACTAAGGTCTCATTTGACTAAGCTAAATTCAGTGAGAGATAACATGGTGAGAAAATCTGTAATTGCTTATGTCCTCACTAAATTATGTAATATAATGAAACCAGAAAGTATGTTTAGACACTTAATTTCTTGTCAGCAATACAGAATGAATCCTGAACTGAATAAGGCCAGTCACTGTGCAGACCATGTCAAGGTGCACTGGGCTCCTACCACAGTAACAATCCTAGTGCTCACAGGCGGGTAATGACAAGTAAGTATAAAGACTGATTGTGCAGGACTGAGAATAGTATGGTGCAAGAGTCAACAAGACAAATACCTAGAAGAAACTCAGTCTTTTATGTCTTTTAAGGAAAGGTTCAGTAATACAGTAGAGAAGATGAACGAAGTAACAGATTTCAACAGAAAGCATGACATGGTCAAACTGACAAGGAAGGAATGGGATTTTAGTTGCTGATTTATCTTTATCTTTTATATGCATATAAGGATGGTGCCATCACCATGCAGAGGCCCTGTGGCAATCAGATCTTGCACTCGGAACAGTTTTGGATTTCCCTCTTTCAAAATTCAAAGTTTCAATGTAAATATTCTGGAAAGAAATTTATTTTCATCTAACAGAGGGGTATTCTGAAGGTCAGAAGCTTGGAATAGGAAATAGGAAACAGAAAAGAAACTGATATCAGAGGAATTTCAGTGTTGCTCTGTTATCAAAAGTTTCATTTCCACTTTGTCCTTCCAGTGATGTTCCATTTTAAATGTTTTATGTGTTCCTAACTGAAAGAGTAATTAACAATGACTTTAAAATATGCTTTTTTTTCTCATTTTGTCAAAGAAAACTAAGTATCCAATCAACTGGAAAAAGCTTTCAGTTTGTCCACACAAACAAAAGGTGAGATTATTATACAGCTTTATTCATCACCAATTCAAAGTCTATTCTGACATCAGGCTGAACCAATTGAGAGTTATCAATTGCTCAATAATTAACACAGATGTACATAAGAAGCTATCTTCTACCAGCAACTGAAGACACAGCTCAGTATATGAAACACTGGCTCAACAAACTGATGAACAGGGAAGAAGAATGGAGAGAAAACAGCAATAGAAGCATGAAGGCAATAAGGCCTTTACTGAAATGGGTTGAGATAAACTGCAGTGATGGTTTTTTGGTTGGTTCCCCTCCCCCCTCCTCCCTAAAAGCTTTTCCCATTCCCTTTTCCAACGAATCTCATTTCTATAGTCCGTGAGGGAAGCATGGCTTGAGTCAAGGTCACAGGCTATTAAGACGAAATGGACAAGAGGCAAAGGTGGAGGGAGCCTTATGCATCAGTGAGGTCAGACCCTTGATGGAAGCATAGAGGCATAAACATTTGCAGAGGAACAAACAGACCTGTGTAGTCTACCAATGCCACACAGGAGCAATTCACCTGCTAGCTCAATTTAGACAAGGATTCTTTCTCTCTTCCTCCATAACTGTGATTACCAGAGTCTCTCAATTTTAATTATTTAGATAAACTTTTCCTTTGCTTTTAAAGAGTATGGAAATTTAAAAAAGGTTTATCTCCTTTTTCTTTTCCTAGCAAGTTCAGTTTCTGCACTGCACTACCTCATTATCTCTTAATGCTCCACATAGAACGCATTCATGCTGGTATTTATTGACCCAGCTTTTGATTGTCCTTCCCACATGCCATGTTTGTTTCATTAGTACAACTAATTTTATTGCATGCTTTGGAATATGCAAGTTACTCAGTATAACTAACTCTCATTTCCACATCATTCTGTTGTTACGAAATGTTAACTGTAAAATCATCTATCTTCCTTTCCTTAGACCGTTCTCACTCCTATCTGTGCCAAAAAGCCTTCTTTTTTTCTTCTATTCAGTTCCTCGTTACATTCTTTTATACATAAATATCAATATCTAACTGTATATTTTATTCATAAGTATAAATCTGTAATTACAT
Source organism: Burhinus bistriatus (assembly GCA_013397275.1). Lineage (NCBI taxonomy): Eukaryota > Metazoa > Chordata > Aves > Charadriiformes > Burhinidae > Burhinus > Burhinus bistriatus. The sequence goes on from VYXH01004171.1 coordinate 29,965, forward strand.
ATTTCATATATGCTCACATATCAACACTCTCCTGTAGATTCTGAAGCACTGATTGACTCAATGATAATGATTTCCTACTTGTTCATCCTTTCTGTGATGTGACTCACCAAAAAGAAGAGAGAGGAATAAGCAGCAAAGACATTTCACGAGGGATAAATCTAGATAGTTGTAAACGAAAACCACAGAACCCCTGCAGGCATCTAGGGCTATTATTAGTAATCAAAGCACATATAGCCTCTAATTGCAACCATATGGTTCTCTCTGCACCATGCCAGGCCAACTGTGAATTACAACAGTATATAAAGTCCAAGCAAGTCCAAGACAGCTGTAATCCAGTATTGTGAGTCTGGTTTTAGGTCTCTCTTCTCTCATATGCATCTCATTGCTTTAGTTGCCCACTTAGAAAGGAAAACCAGCACAAATTAGTCCCTTGATTCCTGCTGACAGAGCACTATTGCCTTCTTGCTCAAAATTTATCTGTTCCCTCTGTAGCATTTTTCATTATGTAACTTAAAAATGCCCCAAAATAGTCACATGGGATCCTAGGAAGAAGTTCTACAGTACTTTCATCAGTTTTATTTTACAGCTATGTACAGTAGTATGACCAAGAAGACTAATGATTTTAGCAAACTAGACCTCAAGACTGTTCTTCCCTCAGAATAGACCCTGGGCCAGACTCTGACTGGCACTGCTACCGGAAAAGAGAAAAAGATTGTAATGGTACTCTCTTCCTACACAGTTCCTCCCACAAGTATCAGAGAAAATTGCAGGTCCTGTATTAGGTAAGATCTGGAGCATGTGATCAGTTCTGGGTTTTAATTTGATGACTTCGACTGGTTTCTTTCTTAGCTTCTCCATTGCCCCAAAGTGTGGCCTTGGTTAAATAACTCATATATTGGTATTCTTCATCCCTCCTACCTACTATGGGAAGGTATTTTGAGAAGGAAACAAATCCAAGGTGTTACCTGTCCACTTTCTGCTTTGTCCATTTAGGTTGCAAATTCAGCTGGAGAACGTGCCTTGATATGCATATATCTACAATGCTCACTCCAACAGGACATCGGTCCCATTGGCAGGCCTTAGAAAACACTATGATGCCATTAGTAGTCATATAGTCCCCACCTAACTGGCCCCTTGTATTCCCCTTTGCAGTTTTCCAGTCAGGATTCTCATCTATCTACCCAACAGCCTTGAGAGTGGAGCATGTTTTATTTCACTGCATGGAGGGATCTAATCCTAAAGTGATTTTGTGAAAAACGATGAATGTGCTGCAAATGTGAAGAAATACTGCTTCTTGTAAGTGCAGGTAGAAGAGGAAAATTACCTGTGGGTACAAAGAATTCTGCTACTACTTGTGGGTTCAGGCAGAAGCAAGTACTCTACTACCATACTGGCAGAGTCATCCGTCCTTTAGGAAAAAAGACTAAAGAAAATTGCTGAAAATAAACTAGTGTCAACTCTAAGATGCCATATCTTTTATTTTGGTTTTTTTTTTTGGGGGGGGGGTTGGGG
>VYXH01004171.1:32124-52220 GCA_013397275.1 Burhinus bistriatus
AAAAAAAAAAAAATGGCAGCAGAAAACCAAACCAAAACAAACCCCAAAACAAACAAACAAAAAAGTCAGATGAATTAGCTGGGAAGTTTCCAGTATTCTTTTATTTCAGTACCCTCCCTGCCTTCTCTCAATTTTCTGTTTTCCCTTACTTATCTTTTTATTGTTAAAACATGAAGCCAGATCCAGAACTTTTATCCTTATCTTCAGTGGTACCTCTGAAAGAGAGCTGACTGCAGGCTTCTAGGACATGATTCTAGGACAATAAAAAGACAAACTGGATGAGGAGGACTCCTGTGACTCTGAGGAAAGGTTTTGTCACTTTTTTTAAAAAAGCAAAACAAAACGAAACAAATTGATTTCCAAACATTTTTGTTTTACCCTGCTGGAACAGTAATATTACAAAATTTGAAGGAGAAATCAATTTTCTGAAGTGACTGTTCTGAAAAAGAGATAGTGATCAAGACATCCACAGATTTCTTTTCTTCTTCTTTTCTTCTTATAACTTGTTGAAAGCATATAACTCCTGAAGCAGATACAGATTAGTACCTGTATCTCTCTTCTTTCTGACATAAATACCTATTCTCCTGATGTACTATTCCTAACATGTTTAAGTATATGTAGTTTAACCTTTTTTATATACTTTTTCTCCTCCTCAGCCATGTGGGATACAAGCTTTTAGCTGTAGAATCATTTCACTCACAGAACATAGAATATAATTAATTTATAATAACAGCAAAGAAAGCTGTAGAAATCTGAGCTGCCTTGTTAATTCAGTATTTCTTGAAGATTGGACTAGGTCTATCCATGCAGATAGATTAACAGTTTTTCAAATATTTATTAAAGCATTCCTCTCTTTTGATATTACCATGAAATAATTACTGCACCTTTAGCCACTACGATTTGCAATGCAAGTTAGGAAAGGAGCTTGCCTTAATAATATCTTTTAAGTTCTTGAATTGGTTCTGCATAATCTGATTTTTATACACAGTGCACAAATTGTAGCCACTTCATCAATGTCTCATTATTTTTCTTTTAACAATGCACTGGCAGTGATTAATTTCTGAAGACCAGTACACAAAAACGTAGCCTTGAAAGTGATTAAAGCTTAGCGGTAAAATATGTGCATGCACACGTTAACTAAATACTGTTATTATAAAGTCAAACACTGCTTCAGAGAGGAATGTTCAGATGGAAGGGAGTATGCAACAATAGCAGAAACTATGCAACACAATAGCATTCCTTAGAGATTGTCATTAACACCAAGTATACGTGAATATGATTTGTAGAGAGGAAAGAATCTTCTTTGGAGTGACATTGAGAGGTAACTATTAGAATAAATTAATTCTCAATGAATTTGATGCAACTCTGCAATCATACAGGATGAATTTTGCATACCTTTTTGAACTTGTGTTCCACTGAAGTAAATATTCTACCTTAAGTAAATATAGTGACACTTATTCTTGTAAAATACAACCCTAAAAAGACAGGACTTGTAAGGCTTTGTGAATCTCTTGATACCCACTCTGAGTTGAATGTTTTGAAATGTGGTACTGTCAATCTCATACTTGATTAAATGTTATTAAAGTAATGAAGAGATTTGTTTTAAAAATCTGTGAAATGGCTTCTCTACTATATCACATCTAGTAATTCAATATTGAACCAAAACTTTGTAAGATATAGTGATTAAGAACACAAGATTCCCTTTGATTTAATACTGTCATGAATAAGCTGGAGTTGAAGGATTCATACTCTGGCAATGCTGCAGGCAATGAAGCATCCAACAATTAAGACCCTGAAGAGTGTGAAGATACAAAAAGAAAAGAATACTGAAGACATTTAAAGAGAAATACTTCTTTCTAATCCCAAAGGCAGTATTCCACACAAGCACAAGTTGTGCTGAGAAAGACCGCGAAGTGGAAAAACAGAGCCTACCTCAAAAATCATAGACCTGTAGCAGTTTTTGTCTGTTGAAAGGGCCACAGAAAACTTGGTCTTTACAACATAAGTTGTACATAGGATTCCTATGTAAAATTAATAAGATTTAGCAAACTATAGATTAACAAATTCTAGCTGAAAGCCAAGCTTCTTTTGATTTCTGTACCTACTGTCATGGAGGATAAAATAAATGATGATTATATAACAAAAGTTTTGCTTAAATAAATGTCAGTGTTCCAGGAGGTAATGAGTCATACAATAATAATAAGAACCTTTTTTTTTTTTTTTTACTCTCTCATTCCAAGAATTCTATATGTTATTTTCTGGTTGCTTGATTAGACAGTGTTGACATTGAAAATCAAGATGTCAGTTTCTGAACTGTCAGGCTTGTTATTTTTAAAAATTTGCTTTGTGGTAATGTAGGCAGGAGATACTTTTGACTGATGTATGTGTAAAAATCTAGAATTCGATCTAAAATAAAATAAAAATAACCCCCCCACACTAAATTACTATTGCATTTAGGTCTTTCATTCCATTCTCATTATTAGTTTTTTTAAAAAAGTGATTATTTTAAAAGGATTTGAAGAACAGAGAAGACTAGTGTCTGAATTTGATGATGTCTCACAAATTTCAGGTAATTGTACATGACTTAGAATCTTTTGATGAATCTTGTCATTCAGGCAGATATGCAACTGGAGAGTAGTGTCATTATGTATATATAACAATCAGTATCAGAGACCAAAATAAATAGTGACTTTTAAAATGAATTGGGAGAAAACACTTTAATAGGAAGTTTTTGAAGTGTGTGATTACCTTTTCTGCAAAAAAAAATCAGGTGGAAAAATCACTTTTATCAAATATCATCCACCCACATCCTTCATTTTTTCCACTGTTTTTTGATTTGGAGAGTTTTATTGCACTCCAATAATCAGTTATATACAGTAATGATTAAATTAAGTGACTTCATGACGGAACATTACAGTATATATTAATCCTAAACTTCATGCAAAAGAGTAAGTTTCAAATTACATGTATGGGTATTTTGTTCAGGATTTTTAGGATTGTAAGATCACAGGGAGCATTCAAAGTACTTAGCAACACAGCTGCTCATGCACAATACACCCACTCACATATTCTACAGAAGGGATTCTTTCTGGATTTCCCCCTCCCATATCACCCTCTTTAATTTGTTCTAAGAAGTAATTAATTCCAATTAGTCATCATGAGACTTGTTACCATAGTTTAAGTGAAAGACTAAAACACTCCAAAACCATAAGGATTTTATAGAAATGAATTATTGAGTATTTTGTACCAGTTCCAGTGTAATAGATTTGAACATTCTAGGCTGAAATACAACGATCGGGATTCAGCTTGTCTGTAGAAATGCATAGCTTGAACATCAGGCAGGCTATTACTTTTTTCCATTGGGAATGAATTGTTTTCTGTAGTCAAAGATTCAATAAAGAACTCCCTGAGGCCATCTATGGCACATTTACAAGGAGGTATAAATTCTATCAGAAAAAAAAAATAAAAAAAAAATTGGAAGTGCCACAAACTCAGGAGTATTCTGAATGCAGTAATATTTTGATCACCGATGATGTAAAGGCTGCCTTCTTCATACTTTTCATCCAAATTAGAAGTTAAAGGGTAATCTGTTACACCCTTTGTAAGATATGTGGGGTTAGCTTGCTAGCTAAATCTTGTCTTCAGTGAGACTGTCCTACAGGCTCTGCCTTTTAGCTAATCTTCTTCAGTATTTCCACATTCTAACAGGATTCTTAGAGAACTGGTTTGCAATATTTAAATTGTGCACACATATATTCCTCCAGAGCAGTCTGGGACCATTGTCTTTCTGTCCAATCAGTAGGAAAAAATTAATGAGCCTAGCTTTCCTCAATAACTTTTGGGCATTCAGGAATTATCTTATACTATGAATTCCTGAAAGTCCTCATTCCACAGAAAGACTGTTCTTGCAGTTATTACAGAAAGGAGAAAAGTCTCCACAAATCCTTCAATGGCTTTGTGCTACTATTTCTAGCTTTGCAGATTGAAATGGCAACCATGTTGCCTCGATCTTGCTTGAGGGTTTACCATCAAAGAGTCTGTAAAAGGAAGTCAGAGCTCCAAGACAAATATCCGTTCCATAATAGACTTGATTTGTGTACCCGCAAATCTCCCTATTGTTGGAAAACTGCCTACTTTTCTCAGTAAAAGACAGTAAAATCACTCTGCATGTTCCATCTGCAAATGGTGATCCATCTCACTAGCACGATTGCACAGTAATGTTCAGTCTGCACCCTAATGAGTCCCAGATCAATGTCTGTGACATCCCTGTTTCAATATTGGCGAGTCTGGCCCTTGAGCTGCTGCTTATTTACACTGTCTTAAGTGATGCCACTGTCATAGGACTGGCAACAATCAATATTTCATCAGTAAAACCTTCAGCTTGTTCTGACTGGTCAGGAAACCCAATGGTTTGTGTATTCAAAATACATTTTTTAAAATTATCTTTATGATTTGGTACCTTGATTTTTGATCTCCTCAACATAAGGTAACTATATCTTCAACTGCCCAGGACTTCATGTCTCATATCTAAGAGTTAAGAACATTGTAAACTTTAGATGACATCAAGGAGAGGCATAGTTATCTAAGGCATCTCATGCTGCAAGAATAAAATGAAGCAGAAATAAATAAATTTAAAAAGCTAAAAAAATTGTGCAGAAAAAGTCAAGTAAATTAGCAAGCATTTAAATGCATATCTGCACATTTTGTTCAGATATCAACACATAAAACTGAATGATAAAGATACAAATCCCAGTAAATTTTCACTCATAACATATTCCTGTTTCATTGCTTGCCTGCTTTTCATTTACTATAAGAGTTGTATTTTGGTTTTAGTCTTGGAATATTAAAGTCAATGAAGACACAATTACTGCTTTTGTTTTAAATTTCCCTTAAAAAACTATTACCTGCATTGCTTGCTTTATGAGTTCCACATTGAAAAGTACTTATTCCCCAGAAGCAGTACCAAAAAACATTTTCAGATTTAGGATTCCTAAACATTATCATTTGGAACAATGTATCAATGCTGTAATTACTCAAAAATATAGAAGTTAATTATTCTTTATATATGAGTTATCCAGTGAATCTAACATTTTGCAGAATAGAGAATAATTTCATTATTGTGGAAAACTCTTGAGTTAGTTACCATGGAGAACTTAAATTAATATAACATTTTTTCCCTGCCTAAGGTTTGACTAGAAATCATTTATTGCAAATTTTCAGTACATGCACTCTGAATTTAGAACTGTGTATATTAATTACAAATAATCAAACAGGAAGAAGGTGGCAAATCCTTGAAGCACAATAAAGATGAAAAAATATTGTGCATGTGTCTGTGAGATGAGTTTTAGACAGTAAAAATAAATTTTCAGAATTTTTTTTAAGGCACTACTAGAATGAATGCATGACTGAAGTAAATAATTTTAAAAATTAAGACAACATTTACAGAAATTTTTCTGTTTGAGTGCTTTTTGATTTTTTAAGTTCATTACTGTGAGAAAATATTTAACTATCTTTATTCCATTTCTAGGTATGACAGTTTACATTCTTTGTTTATAATTACAAACCAAAACAACCAGATTTCAAAATGTATTTGAAAGGCATTTGTGTCTGCTAGGATGGAGATTTCAGAGTCTTTGAAATAACAGGCTAAAAACATATGCTTCCAATTCCTCATTCACCTAAGCTATTAAAATTGAAATACTTTCTCACCAAAAAAAAAAACAAAAACAAAAACCAAAAACTCAAACCAAAAACTACTACTCTTCCCCAATCATCAATTTGAAACTTAAGTGAGAAGGTGAGGGGTGTTGCATCTTTCTCTGAATTAAAGAAGTAGTTCTACCTTTGTCAGCTATTAGTGGTTAATCACAAGTGTTGATCTGTTAAGCATGGAATAGAAGTGTGTAAAGCAGCTGTAACGACTGAATACTCTTAAGGGAGCTTTTCAAACAAATATGAGGAACCCAAACCAACAGAAGGGATTGATATTACACACCAGTACTGGTAATATACAGGGTGCAGGAAGGAATGGAAAAACAATCCTGTAGTAAGAATTAATATAACAAATGTTAAACAGAATAAAAACATTTATTCTCTGGTGAGAAAGAGATGTACAATTGCACAAAGAACAAAAGTGTTCTGTTGAAAATATGGAAAAAATAATAAGGCAATCATAGAAGCAATGTTTTAAATCAATTATTCTTAATGAAAATGTAATAGACTGTTCTCTGAGAAATTAATGAGAAAACCGGTGAAGTTCAATATCTATTAGGTTTAATTGATACTTTACAATTATTGAAAGGGTAGGCCATGCAAAGATAAGTCATTTGAAACAGCGGCGATATATGTCCAACAGTTGTGACTGTATCCTGTCAGAGTAAACAAGCTTACAATGAGAAACCTAAATGGAGGTGTTTTAATAAAGACAGACACTCCCTGTGTATGCGTTTTATGGAAGACAAGTCAGTTAGCATAGAGCATGTTTTTTGGAGAGCAAGTAAGCATTCAGCAATGTAAGCTCAACGTTTTGTTTTTATTTTTTTTATCAAGGAGTAACACCTGAAGGCATCAGGTAGCAAGTCTCCGTTCTCTAAATAATCAAAACTATTTTCCTTACCAACCAATAATTGGATGAGACAATAACTGAAGTAAAATGGAAAGCTCTAATTCCTTATTTTTGAAGATCAGCTCCGATACCCAGTAACAAGATTTGCACATGTATCTCCAGGACTTTCACATGCAGCTTCAATGAAGATAAACAAATATATAAGCCATTTAAGTGAAGTCATGAAGTATATGTAAATATTGTATTAGTGTCTAACTTCTAACATTTTGACACCCTGTCTCCCGACACCTGGCACTTTACCGGTATTGGCAGCGTACACAGACTGCCAACACTGTTCCTCCTGACACCCAGTTGCCTGCCCACATTGTTCATGTGAGGTACAAACGATTCTCTCAGATCACACTGCTGTTGGTGAAGCCAAGAGGTGGCACAACTCCTACCCACATTCAAAATTTTTTCAGATGATTGACTGTTGCTGTCAGATAACCCAGGATATTAAGTATCCCTGGCAGGCTGCCAGAGCCATGGCATCAAATACTTAAAGTGAGGGTGCCGGGAGGATGGGACCAGTCTTTTTGCAGTGGTGCCCNTGAAAGATACTTTAGTAGGCAGGATGTAGTTCTGGCTAGGCCTGTTTACTTGTGTCTTCCCCATCTGTTTTTTTCCTGAGCAGCCTCCTGTGTTCCTCTTGACATGAAAACTCCAATCTGTGGTTGCCTTTTACACAAGGAATGAAATAATATGAGTGTTAATTTCTTTATTTTCCTCAACTCTGAGAATAGGAATCAAAGGACTAAGCACCCACAAGCTGACCCTGGATGAGCAACCAGAGTTATGAGTGCAGGTTGGCTTGATGATGAGCCATGGTGTTACTACTGCACATTGTTGGTGACACCAAAAAGGAGATGGATACGATTTACTGCATCTTAGCTACTGTTTCTCTTTAAAATAACTAAGTTAATGTAAAAAACCTGAAAGGAATGATTTGAATTTTTTTGGAAAATATCATACTATTTTCCATTATTTGTTATTCGTTATTATTTCCAATATTTATTTCTTATTTACCAATCAAGTACTGCAATGTAGTTTTCAAGTTATTTATATGGAATACAACTGTGATAGGAATCAAATAATAATAATATGTTTAAGAATAGAACATCTGCCTCAAATATTGTGGGAAATAACTTCAGGTTTAATATTTAAAAAATAAGCCATTTTAGGCACTTTTTTTTCACTAAAATGATCTCTGCTATTTTAAAGTGTGTGTCTCTCTGCTTTTATTCCAGAAACATTCTGGTGAGGCAAATTCTTGACTGTACAATGGAGTATTGTAATTTAACTTGTGACCACAATTATGTGTTTTGTGGACATTAGAAGACTTCATATGTCAGCTTTAAGTTCGAAAGGGAAATATTCATGAAAAGATATAAATGGCAGACGTCTGGTACACTTACGAATTTGGAACTTCATTTCAGAATTATATACTGTCATATCATATCTTTCCTACCTCAGATAATGAAACAATACTTAGTCCTGGAAGGAAAAACATTGAAGTGTATACTTAACTGTTAGCATGTAATCAAGTACTCTTGACATTAAAGGGATTTAAGTCTACTCAAAGCATGTGGCTGAACTAGGGACCAATAAAACAACGTTAAAAAGTCTAAAATACGTTTATTACATACATAGCCTCAATATAGAGGCAAGCATCTGGCAACCAAAGATTTGACCCTTTCCTGTTTCGTGTGATTTGTAACTTTGTCACTACTCAGTAATGCTTCTCAGAATCAAAAAGTGATTCATGGGGCATGGCAGCTCAGTGGAACAGCACTGTGCCATGTCAGCTTAACTCATTTTCCCCTACGCATTGCTCTGAAAGGGGTTCTTGCTTCACAGTTCGAAATTGAGATGCTAATACTATAGGATTTTTGAATGATCTTGTAACACAGTTTCTGGAGTGCAAGCAGATTGAATCTCCATCCGTTTTTGAACAAGTCTATACTGTCTTTGATGCATGAATGCTCTTGTAAATAAATTATAAACTAAATAAATTATAAGATTGTCTATCACATAAGGCCAGTGTCTATTCTTTTCCCTCTCTGTGACCTACTTTTTCCATCTATTTTACAAGCATATTCTACTGTAGTTCTTTTCTCTCTTCTACTCATTTACACTCTATTTACATGGTAATTTTTTCTTACACAGACTATTTATTTTAATATATGTTTCATTTTTCTGTTGAAATGTACATTTAGTAACTGATTTTGTATGATGCCATCAAAGTATATTGAAAAACCATGGCTACTTTAGCAGGATAATTCTAAAAACTGTAATCAAAAAAATGAAGCTACAGTGAAATATATTGTAATGCCTATAAATATTGGAGGTTGAGAATGCATACCAATATATATAGTGAAAGTGGTGTAAGGCCACCCAATATATGTTTAATTGCTCATGATTTAATTCTGAGAAAAAGTTCGCATGTTTTAACCATGAATTCCAAATGTGCTTCAAGTTAGAGTGAAACAATGCAAAGCCACTGATCATCATATAGTCCAAAAATAAGGTAAATATATTAAAATGTAAAACTAATATAATCAGCACCTATATGCCGCAGGTTTATCTCCTTTGGGCTTATTTGTCCTTTACATTGAGGTTACAGAAAACTATACATTTGTGATACAAATTACAGTAGTATAAAGAAAGACTTGTAGCAGGGTAATAAAAATTCATGATGCAAATTACTAGAGTGTAATATCATCCCTCCAAAATTAAGAAATAATTACATTCCATAGGTTACATACAATATCTGGCAACTCATCCCTGCCAAATCAGCTTGCACAGTAGAACACAGAAGGAAGACATAGTTTTGAAGGTGATTTTGAAAAAAAAACCATTTAGCCAAATTTAACAGAATGGTTCAAGATAATATGGTTTGTATTGCTTTATTTTTCTGCATTTCAGAAGGAGATTAGATGCCTTTTTTTAATAAACTCTTGAAAATTAAGGGCCCTTTACAATACGTTTTCCTCAGAAGCAAGTAGGGGTATCCAGTTGTATAGACTATGTATCGTCAATTTAAATAATGCTTAGTCTTCTTATTCAAGTCAATTTTCAGAGTCTTAACAAAGTTTTATTGTTCCAACAAATTAATAACATATGAAAAACAATATTAATATTTTGGTATGAAGGTGTCATTCATGGGCTAGTCAGATTTGAGTAAAAAATATTAAAATGCTTCCAAAACATGGAATATTTAAAATGAAAAATCTCCTTCAAGGAAAAAAAAGAAAATGGAAAAGAATGCTAGAAAACTATGTAAGAAGTTTTCACTTTTGCAAATATTTGTTTTTTGAAAACCAGAACCGGTTTTACATATTCATTCCGAATAATTCACATACATCTTTTTCTTGCCTTGACAATATAGATTTTTCTTCTTTAGAAGTTTACAGTGCTCCAAAAAAGAAAAAAAGATATTTTATATAATTTAAATGTTGTGCAGCCATAAAAATATTTCTTTTAAGCTGCTACTTTGCATAATGTTGACCTCATTTTTAACGGCTCTTATGTGTTGGAGAGTTTTCATTATCTCATAGACAATCAGCAAGTTCACAGACTCTTTCATGTGTCCCTATATAACCTTCATCAGAAGATATACAGAGGAGGCATAATGAATGTCAATCTTACGTACCAATGCAGCACTGCAAAGCATCCTTACTAACAGCTCGTTACAGGAGGAAGCGGCACTGCCGTGTTGAGTAATGATGAGTTACTATAACAAGATGGAAAGAAACTGGTGTCACTACTTTATGCTTCATATCCATAGTTCTTGAAAAGACAGAAATATAGGCAAGAGTCCACTCTACTGTGCCTGACACACTCTATACTCTGCAAGACTCTTTGGGTTCTATCTTTTAAAGTTGCTCCATCACTTCTGTACTTCACAGACAAACTAATGTCTCATTGTAGCAGTTCACACAATTGTAGCCTCTATGTTCACGAAACAGAGCATCAAAAAATCATTTGCACTGAATTAGATTTCATTAAAGAGTCAAAGCCTTATTATTAGGCTTTGTACTTCAAGATATGTGCAGAACAGCCTATCAGAAACCCCTATGAAGCAGTAGAAGAGGTGCTACTCTTCCATCATTTGAAATAACCCTTGAAAAATATTTAAGGAGACTAAAGTGATCAGCAGTCACTCTAATTCCTCAGGTATCCATGTTTCTACAGATTTTTCCAATTACCACTAAGCATAATAGGCCTTAAAATAGAGTTGGATATCTCATCCAGCAATGCTGTTAAAGAACTGAGCGTGAACCCATCTAGAGGTTATTTTCATTTGGATTGTAAATTTGGCTGTGTTCTTCCTGATTTATTACCAGCCAGTTCTGCATGTGGGCAAGAGTTTGCTAAATTGCTCAAATGTGTATTTTTTTATATATTTTTCTCCTATTGAAATTAACAAGAAATCTTCTTTTGACAGGGGAATAAAATGAGATTAAGAGAAAGGAGTACAATCTGATTTTTTGTCAGAATAGTCTTCCAGCTTCTTATAATGTTTTTCATCTTTCATGGCTAGTTTAACAAAATAAATCTAACTTCATTATTTTCATGGATTAACTAAATGGTTTAAAATTGCTTTAACTTCTCTAAAAAGCAGAAGTCATAAGAAGTGATGAATACCTTGCCACATCACATGATAAAAAGAAACTTGCTTAAGTACTGAAGGGGGCCTATGTTTAAAGAACTGATCTTCCTTCGCAGTACTATGCTCGCTACAGCGCTTATTCTGCTGATCATTATAAAGGCTGTGCCTGCTAGGTATGAACAACCATATAATCTAATTCTTGAATTTTAAACACTGTTTTAAGATAAAACATAATGATATATCTGGTTTGCTTTGACTTGGTTTAGTCTTTTTGAGATCCTCATTGTGCCTACACAAAAGCTCTCTGCTTGTAATTTCTTCATTAGTGAGATTCACAAATACCGGGTAGTAGAAAAGTGAGCAAGACATAACCCACAATTTTTATGAGAATTGTGAAAATATGGTTATAGTATATTTAGTATAAAAAATATGAGTCATCTGCCTACAATGAAGTGATAGTAACTAACAGAAAGAACACAGGGATTTCAGGACCGTAATGACATGCTATTGCTTTCAGTCTCGGGTTCTTACTACAGTATCTTTTGTACTGTAGCTACTTCCTACCTCCATTTGCTGGAATACTTACTTTTCCTGCTGCTCAAATCTACCAATCACATTAATTGCAAATACTTGCATAAGCACTCAGACTTGTCTTTTAACACCAAAAATAACCTACAGCAATATGGAAGGTGATCACAGACTTTTTTTATGTATAGAAAAGATATATGTCTATATCTTACTGCAAATGGGGAGATAATTATTATATTTTTTCACTTTGCATTTTTATTTCAAAATGGTCTCCAGCTACTTCACCAGTGTATGTGCCAGAGGAAAAGGGGGGCAAAATTACAGTAATAATTGCTTTAAGGATCTTACGTGGGATCATTGTCATAGCAGGGAACTCAGCGCAAACCTTCTATTTTAACAGCAGGTCCTATCTTTAGTAGCCTACCATGTATGTGGGTAAATTAGACATACACTATAAGCTTTTTTGCCTGCTCTTTCTCTCTTCCTATTTTAATATGTAACAGTTTGTTTGCTTTTATCATTGCCTTCCCTTTGCTTCTCTTTCTGCATCCTGTCTTCCATTACTGTTTTTCAACATTAATGGACTAACACTGGAAATTTCATACCCACCCAAATGAATTGCTAGTATTGATCTGCATTGAAAAGTTCCTACATAATGTCACCTCAGTGACCACTGTATTCCCACAATAATAACCAGCTACATTTCCTGAGGAAACTTTTTTATACTTAGTGGCAGAGAGAAGCTTTAAATAAAATACTTTACAGACTCTGATACTCTTCCATGATGCATTTACAGAACACCTATCTGGCTGAAAAACTTTCAAGCTGTATTTCAAGATCTGCAATGTTACAATATATAACCACTATAGTCTATAAAGTTTCCCAGTTACCATAACCAGTCTCAAAACTGCTGTTCTAAGAACCTGGAAATCTGAAGGCTTTCTGGTAATCTTTCTGATGTTCTAAATTCAAAGGGGATTTATATTTGCTTATTGTTTGCTTTTCATATTATATTGGGGCAATAAGAAAATACTACTGAAAAGTTTATCCTCCGTGTTACTGTAGACCTAATAGTGGCAAGTATGTTTGATGACAATTACTAAGAGATATTAAGAATAGATACAGTTCATACTGGATGAGGACTAAGTGACCAGAAGCAAAGGAAAGGACAAAAGAAGGAAATGAGCTACCCACAGTACAAAATCACTGCCCTAGATATTCCCTGGATTCCAGATGGTCAGATATAATTAAATAAAAAAAATGAGTTAAAAAGATTACTGATTTGCAGAGGGGCAGCTAACTTGAGAATCAGAACAGTGAAAGCTTTCAATTTATTCACAGATGTAGCTCCTGTATAATGTATCTGGCTGAAGGAAGGATCCATTTGGCTCTTACTTCATGAATAAATACTCTAAGACAGGTTGAGCTGACTTAGCAGGCTAAAAGTTGCATGATAGTCAAGAACATAGGACATTATCACAATAATCTTCAAGCTGTTTCCCAAAAGAGCTAGCATAACTCTAGACCAGCTTTATCCATTGCCAATAGCAATCAGCAAGTAATAAGATCTCACTGTGACAAACTCTGAGTTCTTCTCAAGTAATTTATTCTGGTTCAAAGCATTGCAGTGCAGCAATCTGCAGTACAGACTGGTGAACTGGAGTATTAATTCCAGCCCTATGGTCCCATGTAGTGTCAATAAGATTCATAGCGACTAACTGGAGATGACCAATCTATTCACAGCAGTTTCTTCAGAAAGTTTCATTTCCTTTTCTCACTTCAGGAGAAGTGTCATTTCCTTGTAAGTACTTGTCACGTGAAAGTAACTTCTGACTGTCTTCTTTCCAGGATGTCTAATTGTGGAGATAACAGCATGTTTAACCAATTCCTGCCAATAAATCATGTATGTTTGAGTTTCATACTATGAGTAGCCATATTTAAGGCCACAGAAAGATAAATGCTTAGAGTGTAAAAATATTCAGGTAAGCATTTTTAAAGCCATGGTCATCCTACCAGGTTGTTTTGCCTGACTCAATGTACATCATCCTTAAAGCCAGAATTTAGATTGAAATACTTAATTATATGTATATACTTTGCATAATGAGTCTACAATATTCCCTTTAAGCAAAGCTTATTATAAAATTTACACAACTCTTTTGCCAGCCTGGAAATTAAGCAGAATTTATTAATTTGGATACTGTTAAAAATCACATTTTTTTCTAATTCTCTAAATAAGATAAATTTTCAGGAATTCTGCTACTTGACTGACCTTTCTGATTTTAATAGTTTTCAGAGTTAAAATCTGCATTTTAAATTGATTGAAATTGCCTTTACTTTTAGTAAATGATTAAATAAAAAAAACCCAGAAAGTCATCTGAATGCATTTTTCACACACCCACAAAAAACTTCCTAACAGAAGATATATGGTTCTGTTTTGCATACAAAACTTTTCCCAGAGTTCTATTGCCAACTTTGTTTAATTATCACTTGGCAGTGATAGATCCCAGCTGTTACATGCCTGCACAATACATGCATTGAACTATTCAGCATATACAGACCTTATCTTATTTTTGTCGGGCAATTGAACAAGAGAATTTACAAATATTAAAAAAAGGTAATTTTATAAGTAATTTTACCAAGAAGTGTGAATTGACTAACCCTCAAAAATAATTTTAATTGCCTCATCAGGGAAAAAAAAAAAATGTTTAATTGAAACCAAATCATATTAAAACTTGGAGCTGTAAAGAAGACAGACTTCCATGGCAGCCCAATTGGTGTTACAAGAAAGCTTATAGTCTTACTGGTTGTACTGTATATGTGACTTGCATAAAGCAGATACCATTCCTCAGCATTATTAATTCAGCATCCTACACTAATAAACCGTGCAAAATGAGTGGAAAATGGTTCTAAGGACTAGTGAAAAGGTTTTAGCTTCCTTCTTCATTAAGCAAATTCCCAGTTTATTTTGTTTCTGAAGACTGCCCAGCTTCTGCCAGCCTCAGGATTTTATCAACCTGATCTAAATTCAAGTCTTCTGCCTTGCTATGCGTTGTGTTGTTAGTAGACAAGCAGGCTGGATACCTTAGAAATCTGTGTTAAGGAGTTCCCCAACGATGTGTATTACACATAGCACTGTTGTTAAGGGGGTATTTATGGACTTCTAAGTCAATAACTGAATCCAGGCTCCATATGCCAAATATAACTCTGCACCAGCTGGTTGAAAAGCTGTTTCTCTCCCTCTCAGGGAGAGCTCTGGGTAAAATATTCATGACTTGAAAGGAGGCCTTGGAATTTATTCCTTTTATAAATGGAAAGAAAAATTAATTCTATGCTTAAAGGATGAAAGAAGACCTGTAACTTTATGTTCTCCTTTTTCCCATACTAGCCCAATTCAAATAGACATTCTGTAGTTTTATGCTAGTCCTGTCACTTGTGTAGAAACAACTTTCTTTTTCCTCCTAATTTATGAAATGAACACCTGTGTGGAATTCAGTATTTTGATCAGAGTGCAAAAAGCCAGTATTAGGTATAGGTGAATCTCTAAAGGTTCATGTAATATTAAGATCTGCAAACACTTCATTAGAAGTGTTTAATCTACTAGACCACTAACAACCTGGAGGATGAAAGAGTATTTGTGTGTGTGTGCACATATGTGTTCGTGTTTTGAGTTCTCAGTTGCTCAAACAGCAACACAACAGCCAACACCAACTATTAGTTCTTGTTTGTGTTCAACGTCAGAAGCTAAGATATGTTGCTTATCTGACCAGTGAAAACATGAGCTTACTGTAAGGTTCTGATTTATTTTAATGCTCCCTTTTCCTGCTTGCTATTCAGAAATGCACCTCATTCCATAATTAGAGCATAGGAAGTGAATAAAAGATTTCATAGTGCATCTCTAGCCAGAAATACTGCAAGGGCACATTACATAGGAATTGTGGGTGAAAGAGAGGGGAAGGCAAGGCAAGGCAAGGCAAGGCAAGGCAAGGCAATTCAGTTAACCTTAACTGAAGAAAATAACTTTAAACACCAAAAGAATGAGATAAGAACAGCCACAAGTTTTGTTGTGGTATTTGTTTTCCTGATATATCTTTTTTTTGTTAAAAAATAAAAAAATCATGCAAGAGAAAAACAATTATTTGCGGACAAAATAGTTTTAGTTCTGAAAACTGTTGATTCTCCATCTGTGTCTTACATATGTTTATTGTCAGGAGTTGCAGAATGTCCCTTCTATTCTGTTTTGAAAGCTATCAAATATATTTTCACTAACTAGTCTCAGCAAAACAGAAATAATTGAAAACTTCAAGAGATCTCATTTTTACGTCATTTCAGAATTTTCTCAACCCTCCAGTGCAAATAGTTTGCTCCAACTAGATATTAAAAAGCAGTTGTTCTGGTGTGTTAAAACATCATCAGAGATATGCATGCAGTAAAAACAAAGGAACAAACTGAATGTTACGTATGAAGACATTATTTCAGTATTTATCCATCAATGAATGATTTTCTTTCACTCTTTAAGGGCCTAGTAATTAAGCCAGTTTGGAAGCTCGAATCTGACCTCTAAGCATCACTATTTCTGTGCCTCATTTCACTTAGTTGCACACAATGTAGTTATGTATCAATGGTAAATAATATTTATTTCTATTGTGGACCCTTGAGCTAAACTCTTAGACATGTTTTAAACTATAAAACTATATAGGGCCCAATTTGCTTACTACTGAATAGAAAGCACTCTGTGACAGAAACGGTATCCTTAAATAAGTGCAAATACCACAAAACCTCCTTTTACATTGTGAGGCAATGCTTTGGCTTCAGGGGGAAAAGCAATGCTGTGGTCCAACCAAGCTTCATAGCTGGCGGGTCTGAGGCTCTGGTAGTAAGCAACTGTGGGCAGTAGCTTCCTCAGTTGGCATGGCTGTAACTGGAAGGGGATACATGCTGACAGCCTTGCTCATCTGAAGTCACATAGGGGTATCTCAAGGAGCCAAAATGGTAGAATTTGGCTAGAGAAAAGGATGCAAGCTTCCTGGAAGCTCACAGAGCACCATTGTTGAGATAAAATGCTCTTGCCAAAAGGAAGCTTCAGTGTAAATTAGAACTGAAGGAAAATGGGTGGATGTGGCAAAAAGAGAGGGAGGCACAAAACAACAATGAACAAACAATGAATTAACACAGTAAACAGTGGCTGCAAGCTGTCTGACTACTGTGCAGTGTTCTCAGAAAGGCATTTACTCTAGGATTTGAATTTTCATTGCAGATTTGAATTCCTTGGACACTATGCTGCATCCATAATTAATTGTGGATGCAGTCTCCATTATTTATATATTTGACTGCACTCATAGTAGCTTTGTCTTTGTGATAAAAGTTGGGGGTACAATAAAGGATGAGTAATTAGCTGAAAGGTTAAAGATAATAGGGTTGCGTGAAGCACCCTTAAAAATCAGACTCATCTGTCTACAACAGATATGATTCAATGTGCCAGATGAGAACCAATGTGATTGCCAAGGATCATTAGCTCCAACCTTGTTGAATCTCTGCGACCCACTCTATGGAAGTTGAGTCTTGAAAATGATTAACCAAATCTTGTCTCTGTATCAGTTCACAGTAGCAGTGATGCTGCGCTTTTTTGGGATAGTATAGCATTGCTTCAGTAAGCTTTCAAGTAAAAGTCTGGCAGCTTTGGTAAAAACAGTGGGTATTATATGAATCGCTTCTTTATGATCTACAGTAATTGCAGTTTTGCTGCATGCTTCCAGAGTGATAGAAGATTCTCTTTGTGAGCTTTTGAGCCACAGTCTGCCAGGCTGAAATTATTTAGCCAAAACAAAGCACATTGTCTGAGAAAGTAGGAATTTTCATCCACTAAAGCAATTCAAACA
Source organism: Burhinus bistriatus (assembly GCA_013397275.1). NCBI lineage: Eukaryota > Metazoa > Chordata > Aves > Charadriiformes > Burhinidae > Burhinus > Burhinus bistriatus. Next base: position 49,745 of record VYXH01004171.1, read on the forward strand.
GATATGTCAGTTAAATTACTCTAAGATCTCACAAAGTTTCAATCCATGCAGCATGTTATACTCCCAGTTCACCTCATGACAGGTATTTTCGCTAAACAGTTGACATCTGTATGTCACCAGAAACAAACAAACAAAAAAATCCATAACTTTTATAATAGCATCTGACTCTATTAATTTGTATTTTGAAGAGTTTCAAAAGTGTATTTTTAAATATCAGTATCTTTATGGCACATAACCAATTGCTTAACAATGTTCTCAAAAAAAAAAAAATAAAAAATTCCCAGGCTTCATTCGAGAAACTTAAAATTCTGTCTTGAAATATAGCCTGTGGGTAAGAGGTAATATACATTGTTCTTAGATAATGGCCATTGTTCTTAGAAGGTGATTAATTTGAAAATAAATTACAACAGAGTTAGGAAAAAAATTGATCCTGGACCATGAGGAAGACTGAAAAGAAACAGAAAAGCCCTCTTGATGTGATTTTTAGCAGAAGTTTACTTTAGCGTGTTCTGTGTTAAATATTATGAATTTCAGGCTCACCACCAAAAATAACTGAAACAATAGCTGCTGAAATTGTAAATTTATTTCTATTTTCTATTTTTTCCTGTTGTCATATTTGTTTGCATCCATTTACCTTGGAGAAACTAAAAAAAAATTATAAAAACAATAAATACAAATAATAAATAAGAGAAAAAGCAAGGATTTTCAAAGGAAATTAGAGTAGTTCTATGTGAATTCCCATAAGCACATGTATACAGAAGAAAGTAATTAAATGAAATTTTTTTTAAAATAAAAATTACTTTTTGAACTAAAAAATACAGAAAAAATATAGAAATACAGACAAACGAAATGCAAGTCAAGAATGAAACAATGAGAACTAGTATGTTTTTACTTCTGTGAAAACTGTAAACTCAACAATGATCTTATTTATCCAAGGAAATCCAAAGGTTTGTTAGTATTGTTGCTTGAAGACAGAAATATTTCAGAGGAAATACTTGCTGAAATACGAAATAGTAACTTTGATACTAAAATGGAAAGGCTGGTTTACAGGAAAACTAATAGTGAATGTGAGTGAAACATTGTGGCATAAATTTCTAAAATAACAGTCCTGAAGATTTTATGTACATCCAGTGAAAAATTAAATGCTTCTATTACGCAGAGAAATCTAGGGTAAAGGCATGGGTCTGCAATTCTGCTTCCCTAGTAATATTTCTAGGCAAAACTGGCAAGGTCAGAACAGAAAAAAAAACCCAACAAAACAAAACAAATGAAAAGAGAAGAACAAAAGACAATAAAAATGACTAACAGGAGAGGAAGAATAAAGATTACGCATTATATTTAAGGAGTCCAAAGAGCTAAAGTTTTAATATCTTGAGGTCAATAACTAGCAGCCAGCCAGTCAGTGGTCAATAACTAGCAGATAAGTGACTTTCTGAGGCCAGCAACTAGTAGTGCACTCCAGGGTTCAGCAGTGGGTCCAGTCCTGTTCAACATCGCCATTAATCATCTGGGGGCCTCCAGGCTGGAAAGCAGCTTTGCAGAAAAGGACCTTTTGAGCACAAGCTGAAACATGGGAGGTTCCCTCAGAACGTGAAGAAACACTTTTCACTGTGAGAATGACTGAGCCCTGCACAGGTTGGAGGCTGTGGAGAGCCCATCCTTGGAGGTGTTCAACAGTCATCTGGACATGGTCCTGGGTATTGGATCTAGGTGGTCCTGCTTGAGCAGCAGGCTTGGACCAGACGACCTTCAGAGGTCTCTTTCAACCTCAATATAACCACCTTATATCATTTATATAAATAAATAAAATATGCCATTATAAATATACGTTATAAGATGATTAATTTCTTGATGTGATTTTTGGAAATTATTCCAGTAGGTGCTAAGTTTTAATGTGGTATTTAGATTTACAATATATTAGAAAATTGACAACATTTTGAAGATACATTCACATTTGTGTTCTGAAAGTTCCTTCTGAAAAAGGAGTTTGCTTTGAAGAAATTCTTTTTAATTGTCATATTATTAATGTTATGTTACAGGTTCATGTGGAAAATTTAAACTGCAAAATCAAGGGTGATCTGCCATATTGAGGGAGGACAATCACTGTTCAATCTTCTCTTTTGTAACAAATCAAAATGTCACTTTCAGTACTTATAGAATATTATAAGCACACAAAAACCACGTGGGAGATTGGAAGATTTGTAGAAGTCAGCAGTAGGATCATTATCCAAGAAAACAGTCAAACACATTACATCAGAGCATGGAGATAATGCAACCTAAGACTTAAACCCACAAAGATAAATTACAGGATATGGTGGCTGGTGCCATAATAATGCCTTGTTTCTTTAGGTGTACTTTCTTGTGTCAGAAGAAGGGATACAAGTCTCTGTGGTGGTTTGACCCCAGCTGGCAGGTAAGCTCCCATCTAGTAGCACACTCACTTCCCTATAGCTGGATGGGGGAAAGAACTGGAAGG
>VYXH01004185.1:911-28778 GCA_013397275.1 Burhinus bistriatus
TTGGGGGAGCAACCATGTTCGCGTCTTTTTGAGTTGTTGTTGGGAAACTGAGCAGAAGCCCTCGGAAGTACAGTATCATTTTATGTCTTTGTGAAATTCAGGTGAATTAAGAGACACTTGCTAAATCTGAGCTACTGAACATTGCTTTAATTAAAGGGCTGTTCTTGTGCAGTTTATATACACTTGAGTATCAAAGTTTTATGAAAGACTAATTTATTTAAAATTGCATTATATTAATGGATGAGTCGTCTTTTTTTTTAACCTGTAGTGCAGTGTGTTTATTCAGGTTTTATGATGAGTACAACCCCTAGCTGATTTTCATCCATGTAAGCACTACTTAAAGCACCACTTAAATATTCTTACATACTTGGACTCTACCTTTTTTTTTTTTCCCCCTCTATCTACTTATGGATGTTATTTTGATTCTGCATTTTGGAGGACTGATGAGGAGTTGCTGTATCACTGAGTACAGCTCTTGCAACTGGAGAGAGTCTTATCATTCCTTTTAGGAGGGCTGCCACAGATGTGTGGAGCTCCACTGAAGTTACTGGCATTACCCATGCTTACAGCCTTCTTGCATCCTGTAGATTGTAGGGCTGAGAGTTAATTTGCAGTTGTCTTTACGGTTCTGGTACTCTTCTTAAAATCTCTTCTGACAATTCCCAATGTGTAGATGTCTGTCCGGTAGCAGACAACAGAGAATTGAACCCATTACACTTGCTGCAATTTTAACAGTTCTCTGGTAATTAGGCTTTTACAAAGGAGTAGAGATAAACAACTGACTTGAAAATTCTCATCATATTGATGTTTGTTACGTCATCAGTTGCGTTTTGTGTCACTTTTCCCAAAATTTCTCTTATTACTGTTTTTGTTTTTAAAATTAATTTCATCTCAGATATCAAAATTTATGTTTCAGAATTATTGTAAACTCACATATAGTAATTTTTCAGTGGTTGGTTTGAGTTAGATTTTATCTATTTTAATATCTAATATTAAAATATTGTTTTACTGTTCACTTTGTCTTTTCTTTATTTTTTTCCCCTGTAGTTGTTTTAAGACAAGAATAATTTTATTTATAAAGTGTGTAGAAAGTCAAAGGCAGTCCAAAGTGCAAATATTCCTGGGGGAATAATTTTTTATATGCTTTCTTGCTGATTCACCATAAATGTTGTGGTTAAGTGCTTGTAATTTTCTGAAGCAAGTACAGTATAAAATTATTTTTTCAGATCATCTGCATGACATTTTCTCCAGCTTTGTGATTATCGCTGCTGTAAAATCTGTCTCTGTTTTTTTTCAGAGCAGTTGAACAGATTTGCAGGCTTTGGTATTGGCCTTGCAAGGTAAGAGTTGTGTAATAATTTTCAGTGATAAAGAAGTAGTAAAGCTGTAGTTGTCTTATGATCCCTATGTAAGCTTCTGTGCTGTGTTTTTGTGCCAGTAGACTTATGCAGTTGAAATGCCTTTAGAAACCTACTAGCTGAAATCCATGCAGGTCTCTGTTGTTTTTAACTGAAGCGTTTCTCAAATTTACTTAATCAGCAGTGAATATAAGAAACAGTTTTTTGTACGGTATGCCCAGGATATGTGTACTTTATTAGAGCAATCTGAAAATAACACCAGAAAACTGTTTTCACATTGGCCAGCTTTATTACTATTTTTAGGTAATGTGAATGTTTCCTAAGAAAGTGAAAATGTCTTCAAGTATATTATCAAAGTATCCTGGAAGAGTAATGTTGATCTAGCCAAGTGATCCGATACCGTTTTGTTCTTTTTTTACAGTGACACTGATTATTGATAGTATTTTTGGGAAAGTGATGGACTTCAATGTGCGTAGTAACATTTTAAGAGCTTAAATCATCAAGAGTAAGGATCATGATAAGCTTAGGATTTTTTGTAGGATGCCTTCTCATCCGATTAGGATTTTCTTGATCAATGTACTGATGCAACTTGGGAAAGGGTTGAAGGTGGCATTTTTTTGTCTTGAAGTTAGGACTAAAAAAAGGTTTACTCCATGTTGACCTGAACGTGAGACTTCTCAGAGAAAAGGGCTTTGCTCTTCAGAACATGAGAGCACTTGTGTCACTTAACCAGTTAGACCAAGATGGGAAGCTATGTCAGTTGAGGTTCTTATAGTGTACTTTTACTTAAAGATGAGGACCTTTTACTTCACCAGCAGCCTGTCCTGTTCCTTTCCCCATTGTTGTCACCCTTGATGCCCATCAGAACCTCTTTTAACCAGTTTGAATCACTAAAACGGAAGACAAAGTCAATGAAAGAGCTGGATTAATTTTTTGCTGTTTCAGTTATGTGGATTTACCTTGGAGTTGACTATCTGTGAGAGCCAGTAGGCACCAGCTAACTGGACCAGAAGGGGAGGGGATATAAAGAAGGACTAGGAATGACCATTTTTGGCAATTAAAGAGTTGCTTAAATTAGATCATCCCATCTGCCTGCCCTTCTTGTCCCACTGTTTCCTTTGCACTGGCTCAGCTAGGTCTTTCAGACCCCTTGATAAGCACATTCACTTTGTTAAAATAGAGTTGATGGGGGGTGGGGGAAGAACTCACCACCCCCAAACCTGTAAAGAGTTATTTGATTTCTTTCCAACCTAATCAAGCTGAATGAGCTCAGGAGAGTACCAGCAAAGGAGTGGAGCCATAGGGCAGGAATATGCTAATAACCTTCAGAAGCAGAGGTATATTAGCGTGCCTCAGTTGTCCTTTTGAACTATATGCTTTGATTTAATCAAAGTTTTCCACATGTGAGCACCATGGCCACTAGGACTAAAACGAGCATGTGGTTTTGGGAAGGAGAGCTGATCAACATTGTATCATTGGTGAGGGCTATTCTCCCTGCTCCTCCTTTTGCATTTGTAGCAGATCACTTGTCCCACACACGTGGTTCAAGTCAGAAATCTCTTAGAAAATGCCTGAAAGAAAAGGTTAGTTTTTCTGACGTTAGTTGAGTTGGCTACCAGGAGGGCCTGGAGCAGCTGGAGCATAGGGAAAGTTTCACGTCTTTTGGTAGCAGCAAACTACTCGTTAGCTTAATAGTTATGAAACTGCAGGTTCAGTACTTTTCTGTGCCAATTAGTATTTCTTTATCCAGAGTAAAATCCCCATAAGAGACCTATACCAGATGATCCTGTAGGTTGGTGGTCAGAGCTGTTATTTGGGATGCTTAGACAAAGCCTGGAGGTTTTGCTTTTCTAATGCGTATCCCAGTTTTGAACCACATACAGGTAAGTACTGTGATCACTCAGGCACTTTGAGATGAAATGAAAAGTTTCTTTGCTTGGCTGTGACCAGGAATCCTACTTTAGAACTGAGAGATCTTTCCTATGAAGGTTTGATTGAAATACCATTTCTGGGTGTGGAGAGAGAGTTGGTTTTAGGCAGTAGCATTTTCTGATGAAAAAATTGTCAGCTCTTAGTACCAATCCTCTGGCCCTGCTAAGCAAAGTCTTGATTAATAATGTGGTATGCGGAATTAACATAACACTGGAAATCCTTCCATAATTCTGGTTCTGGCCTGTTTTGTTCCCTAATATTTTGCAGAGGGAAAGTTTAAAAAATCTGGTACATTGTTTTGCCTATAAAAATACACACATACTGTATATATCTGTGTGGGCTTTTCCATAGTGAATGGATGTGTCAGAGTTTTTGATACTTGTTCCATTGTAGTATTGGCAGACCATTAGGTAGCCATACAAAATGCCTCATTAATTCACTAGATAATATATAGTTTTTCCAAATACCAATCTAATGTTGTTAGAGAAAAATAACAAAAATTTATAATAAATTTACAATGGCTTCCCATGCTTTAAATACACTTTTCTTTTAAAGTCTATTTACAGAAAATGTGTTGGCACATCCTTGCATTGTTCTACGTCGTCAGTGTCAGGTATGTCTTTTGTATTACCTCTTCCAGTCAGAGCTCCTTTGTACAGTGATATTTCTGTGTTTTCATACTGTGTAGAGTGTAAGGAAGCTTTATATTTCTTAGAGAGACACTGCTACATTAACATGTTTCTATTTGTAGCATACATGTTTCCCATTCTGCAATTTAACTTATCTTGAATGTTCTTACTTATTTTTGTTTGGCCAGTGGAAAATGAATTACAGCAAGTAAGTGTTTCAGAGTCTGTGGAGCAACTTCCAGATCCCCATTCACAAGCAGGATGCTTTCTTTCCAGTACTTTCTTATTTATACTTGCTTTATGCTCTACATTTTCAGCATATAAATACTTAAAAGTTCTGCATGTTTCCCTAAATTTCAGTGAGAATTTATTCATATTCTGGTCACTTTAGCTGACCTTTACAGAGATAAAGTCCTTATTTTGGAAGTGCTTTTTCCTTTAGAGTTGTAACATCTGCAAGTGTGTTTATAAAACTGCCATTATTTATATTTTTAACAGGTTAACTATCATGCTCGGAATTATCATCTCACTCCATTTACTATTGTCAATATTATGTACAGCATCAATAAGACACAGGTCAGTATCTGCTGTCAGGCTGTATCTGAGCAGTGGAGGTTACTATAGCACATACATACATTGACGTGTTTAACTCTTTTGTATAACTAGTGGGTAAAAATGTGGTCTCTCTAAGGGTTTGTTATTTTTATGGTTGCAGACATGTTTCAAGAAGATCATTGTAGATTATTTAAATTATTTTTTTTAAGAAGTATAGTATTTGGTGGGGGAGATTTGCAGATGTTAGAAAACAAAAGGTCCCTGAAACTAATTTTTTTTAGTTAGGATTCTAAATAGTAGTTAATCTTTAGGTGGATAAAGAGGTCATCCAAATGACTACTTCCAAAGATACTATTGCATGAATTTCCAACTCTGCATGGGAATGGCAATCCTGAAACTCATATCAGAATACAGTAAGAGAAGACTTTCTGGATTTGTTGTGGATGTGTTTTAACATCTTGAGCTCATTTCATCCACAGAAAATGATGTTAAGTTTATAGTACAGAGTATTACAGGGAGAGATATGCCTCCAAAATTGTTGACAACTGTTTGAAATTATTGAAGAACAAAAGTTTCTTCAGAGTTGAAAAATTAATTGTCCCCTGAATTTGGCGATAATGAAGTTTAGTGGTAGAATTGCAGCCATGTGCAGTCTGAATTTGCTGAAATTTTATAAAAATTAATAAGATGAAAAGATTTTTGAGTTTTATGTTGCATGAATTAAAATATGTTGTATATTTCAAAACACAGGGACCAAGAGCTCTCTGGAAAGGAATGGGCAGCACTTTCATTGTTCAGGGCATAACTCTGGGAACTGAAGGCATCATCAGTGAATTTACACCTTTGCCAAGGTATTTTTCTGCTTCTAACAAATTAATCATCAGTTGTTGACTTGTATTTGAAGTGTTAGAAATGTAAGGCTATTTTAAAAATTTTACTGGATTAGAAGAGTTAGACATTGAATAGGTGTTTTCAGCACAGTGTGATTGTCTTGGCAAAGACAACCTTGTAATTAAGAAATAGTGAGAGGCTCTTTCTGGAAGCTTTGTGTGTTTGGTACGTCTGCCTAGTGATCTGAGTATAGAAATAACACAGCAAATTGATCTTCAGTGTAATTCCACTGTATTAAAAGAATTTGTAAGTTTCTTTTCATAATTTGGTTTATATTCTGTGGTACTAGCAAATGCCATGCCTAAAGTAAAAAGTCCTTCGTTAATCTGAATACAGAAAACTTACACGGCTAATGAGCCAGGACTGACATCTTGCTGAACATTTTCACTGTCTTTGGTAGGTGAGAGAACAGAATGGCCTGCATTGATAAATGAGAAGACATGGTAAATAAGAGTCTACGTGGCTGTCAGCTTTGTCTTCTGTCCTCCTTTATCAACAACTATATGTACATTGTTCAGTATTCTCATAATAAAGGGGTTACAACTGAAATGAGTGACTTCATTTAGAGAGATATTCACCATTCTGCTTCCCTGTGTTCATCTTCGGCCATAGTAGTTCAGTATAATTTTTTATTTTTATTTGTGACTCTGCCTACTTTTTGTGCTGAAGTATAACTCCAGGATTACAGTAGAACATTCTGATGTCTTTCTGCTTTGAGATACGAGTCTGATAAAGAGTTCTTGTCCAAAGACTTTTTGTCAATGTTTTATTTTATAATGATCCAGAGCTAACAGTAAGGGCTGACAACTGTAATAATACATATTGTCAGTTTTGTTGCAGATATTTTAAGAATAAGCGGGTTGTGTGAGAGAGTTTATTATATAAAGTAACTAAAACTTTTGGAGAAATGCAAGGAGACTGTGAGGTAATCCAAAGTTAGGAAAACATACCTAACAGTTGCAGGGCACACACTGAAGCCAGTAAAAAGATAAAGACCTGTCTTGGGAAGTATATTAGGGAGGCAGGCACATAGTTGGCTTTAAGGCTGGTTATGTTGGTATGGAGCAGTGGGCTTGGAACCATGTTAGCTTTCAGAAGAGACAAGTGCCTATTTTTAATGTGTGGACAGAGGCAAAGTACTTAAGGGACATGGAAACTGACCTAGTCTTAAAGATAAGAAATGTAGGCAGGCTGAATCAAACTGCTGTTATGATGCATGCTTGCATACTAATAAAAGTAAGTCTTTGCAGGTTCTGGCATTCCTCAAAAGCATTACCAAAAGCATTTCATAGTTAAATTGCATGGAGTGTGTATTTAAGGTTTTTGGTCAGCTCTGTCTCATACATAACTGAAATTCCCAGGCGTACACTTTCTTCCAAGTGTGACTTGTTCTTGTTTTTAAACACTGCTGTAGGGGATGCTTAAGTTCATGAGATGTGATACAGTGTTTATGTTTTCATAATTCTGAGTTGTCTAACATAAGCAAGGATTTTCTTCTTGTGGGCCAGTTGTTCGGTAGTTTGGAAAGTAAGCTGGTGCTGCTGCCAAAAGAAGCAATCCTTTCTGCTAGTACCTGCTTATTCCTTCCTCAGTGCTAGCCCCATCCTTGTGCCAGCACACTATGTGAACAGTCACGAAATGAACTTAACTGAGGAAATGATCTGGCAGTTGTCTTCTATGTGCACCACTCCATGCATTTTTCTACTGGATGCTGTCCCTTTGTAATGGTAGTGTGCATGTTTGGACTGTCACAAGGAGGTGAAGGTTATTGCTTATAGCAGCAGTGCCAGCAAATTTGATTTAAAAGGTTATTTAACTATATTATCAAGCTCCAAAGGACACAAGGAAGTGAGACATCAATTCCAATTCTATATCATAATATCATAAAAGAATCCCCCTGTTTTAGGAGAGAGGGCCAGAAATGGGTGTTAACATTTTTGTGGCAAGTTGGATGTGGTTCTGTACTAGACAAACTCATTCCATAATTGTTCTTCCACTGCAGGAATAGTTATACCTAGTGGATTGACAGGTTAGGCTTTCACACGTTGGTTTGGCTGGTTTCATTTTCCACATCTTTAAGTATTGTGGCTCATTGAATGTGATCCAAGTGCCTGAAATACATAATGGTAAATGGACTTCCCTTTCCTCTTCAATGACTGACCCTATGTATTTGGGAAAGTGGTATCTACTAGTAACACACAGTTCCTCAGAAAGAGTAAAGAGTTTCCTTTCTTGGATTAGAGTTGTTGTAACTACAGCAGAGGGTGAATGCGATTCCTAGACAAGAATTGAAGCTGAACACTTTATAGTTTGTTGTTAAAAATGCATAGTTTAGTGTGTCCAACACTTCAGACAGAAATATCTTTATCTCATAGCTAGAGTATTTACCAAATGTATGGTAAATACTTTTGGTATTTGAATGTTACCTTGAGCTGGGTGGGATTACATTTTCTGTCAAGTGGAGCGTGATTAACATTCACATTTTGAAGTGTGTAACTAGAAAATTAAGGGAATTTCTTTAAAGTAACCTTTGTGTTAAAAAGACATGGTTACCAGGATATGTTAAAGATTGGTCTAAGCTAAAAGACTTGAGTTATGTCTATACAGAACTACTATGCATCTTCTAGTCTGACCTATTGTACTTGATTTGGTCTTGTCTAACTGTGTCAGAATGTGATTTAGGTTTTCAGGAAAGAAACAACTGGGTAAACATAACCTCATAGAACAGGAAAAGCATAACCAAAACATAATAAAAAAAAATGTTGATAAAGGAAAACTATTGTGATTTTAAAATAATGCAATATTCCCTGAAAATGGCTTTAAGAGTTAGTACATAAGGATGCAAAATAAGTGCAAAACACTAAAGCTAGTAGCTGTGAGAGCTACAGACACCTTACTAATAATTGAAAGCTTTTTTGATAGAGTATCTAATAGGCCCAAATAACTTAAAAGTTAATAATGATTTATTAAATGTGTAGCTGATGTCTTTCCACTATGGGAAATCCTGCAATGTAAACTGATAGTAGAACACCAATATGAAAACTGGATGTTGATGCCCGTGGAAGAAATGCTTGAGGATAATGTGTTACCATCCATATTACGGTAAATATTTTTCTTTTTAGGGAGCTTTCGCATAAATGGAACCTCAAGCAGATAGGTGGACACCTTCTACTAAAAGGGTAAGTATAGTATGTGTTATTACCCTATGTCTTATTATCTAAACATTAATAAAACTACTGAGTGTGCATTAGTTTAATCTGCAGCTGTGGTTACTTGACAAGGTGCTAAGAGTAATTTTCGAATTATTTTTTTTTAACAATCTTGATTGTATACACCACTTTCGCAGGTTATTTTCTCTTACTAGATCCCTGTGTCTGTACGGAACCTGACTAATTTAAAAGATTAGATTATTTTAGTAATTAAATTATGATATCTGAGCTATCAGAATCAGTCTGGCCACAAGGAAATAGAATTTAACAGAACTTCGGACTGAATTTTATCTCAATTTATTGATGTGCATTTTAATAATTGAGTTATGGTTTGTTAATTTTCTCTCAGGCATGACTTGGTAGATAACTTTATCAACTTTCAGGTATATATTTGGCTAAAATTATAGTATTGTCATGACCTTAATTCTTATCTTCTTATTTTTGACAGTTTAACACATGTGACAGCAATGCCTTTTTATTCTGCGAGCCTGATTGAAACTGTACAGGTAACTTACATATATTTACAACATTTGAAAAGATACTGTTACTCTCTTTATAGATTAGATCATGTGGAGAAGTGAATCATTGGCTTTGGACTCAAGTTTATGTTGCAGTAGTTGCATTTGTTTTGCTTGAGACTGTATAACTTACTGACATAAAAAGTATTTACTGTGGGTATATTAGTTTTACTATCTTAAGTCTAAATCTAGAATTAGAATGGCCATTTAATATAGATAGTTGGAATATATTATCTATGAAATAAGGACAAATTACATCTATATGTTCTAGCAGATAAACCATAAAGAAGTTTTGCTCATGTTAAGGTTTTAAAACTTGCTAGGACCCCTTCCCCTGTAACAACTAAAGGCTTTTCCAGTAATTCAGCTTTGTTTTGCTAAGATACTGAACTCTACTATTTCAGGACTGTTTTCATTCAGTCAGCTTTTTGCTTTTAAATTTTCATCTAGTTCTTCCTTAGCCATGAAAATAAATATCTGGACCTGTGCCTTAGGATACAGCTTAACTTGTTCTGTAACTGTTAGGAGTAACCTATAGCACTGTATTGCAGATTGTCTTTCAGTGAGTTTTTGCATCCCTTTGTGGCGAAAGGGGCAGGGTTTAGCTATACAGAAGTGGTCCAGGGTAATTCTTCCAGCTATCTCTATATAATGAGTTGCTCTTAATTAACATGGTAGTATCTTTGTGCAGCTCATGCAACTCTTACTGTAATATGAGTTCTCATTTGGAGGGTGATGCAGGATAGTCACTGTCATGTCATTCAGTCATCAAAATAATAATTTTCATTCAAAGCATAGACAAGTTGTAAGTACTGTCAGGACTGATTTAGATCCAGCTGTTTAAACCTACAGTTCAACTGCTGGTGTATGTCTACAAAATGGTGCATCTTCTGTGGAGAAGAGGCAAACAAGGCTGACTTCTACAGTTTCTTAGTTTCAGTATGTACTTTAGAGGCAGGTACTCTTAAGGGACAGGATTCTGCTCTGTGCAGAGGATCCAAACTTGAAGGAGCCAGAAGGTACTAGGAAAGCTGTTACGTCTGAACTGGCCATATTATGGACTAACAGGACAGGTGAGATTAAATGTCTGTGCATGGGGGTGTGTAGATAGACTCCCAACAACAAAATTGCATTCTCTAAAGTTACACTGTATTTAAGAAACCCTCTGCCTCTCTCCTGTTGAATTATTTTGAAAATAATGTTCATAAACCCAGCCTGAGTGGACCCCTGAGTTTGTGGAAGCCTTGGGAAGATTTAACTGGTCTCACACTGGGAAGCTGACTTAGGAAACTTACGTCCCGGGGTCAGCTTTACCCTGAGCATGCCGTAATCCTGGAACTAGAAACTGGTGGAACACTGTTCATGTTTCTTGAGTTCCTAGCAGGCCACAGAATGGAATGTCTTATTCGGGTACCATATTGCTTACTGAAAGAACGTTATCTGTGCTGTTGAACATGAGAACATAGTTACCAATAAATGATAAAAGAGAACATAATTTAGAGCCTGTCTGCTGTTTGCAAAATAAGTAATAAAGTTTCTTTGCTACAAAGCAGATTAATAGGAAAACAGTCTAAAAGCCCTGCATCTCTTCCAGCCTTTTAGATGGGTGGTCATTTCTGTAAAGCGTTGCTTAGGAAAATAATTCCACTGAGATCTGAGGGTTTTAGGCTTAGTAGGTTCAGCTGTGAGCAAGTATTTTACTGAATAGGTGTATATATGCTGTATGAAATGTATTCTCCAGTTCCTGGAAACATCATCATGAGCTTTCTTGTTAAAAACAGAACAGAGGTAATGATAGAATTTGTGAAGATTTTATTTACGCTGTATTAATCAGTGCAGGGAGGCAACTTGACTTATCAGGTTTACGTTATATTCTTGTGCTGCAAAAAGACAATGATCAGTAACAAACTGTAAAAGTTAAAGATCATGAGATTTGTTACTAACAGCTTGATTGTCTTAATTCTGATAAAATATACTATTCAACATTATTAGTTTGACACACTTCTCCAAGTAAATATATTTCATCAAAATAATTGTAAATGGTCGAAAATTGTAGCTGTCACATTACTGGTTTTATCTTTAATGTTTTAAACCACATGGTGGCATGGTTGACAAAAACAAGCACAAGTTTGAAGTGCAGTGACTATAATGATACGGGGGAGAAAAGGATTCAGTAGGGGTTATGATGCTTTACTTGTACTTAAAGTCTGGAACAACATTATATTCTCCGGTATTTGAATGAGTTTCTCTTCTATGCAGACTGACCGTGTAGGCTTTGCAGGCTGTTGATCCTTCCCCAGAGCACTGAGGAATGTTCTGGTGGTTTACCCTGGCATGAAGTCAGGACAGCCAGCATGGACTCAGAGACTTGGGCATTGAGGAGAACTCCCAAATCCTGAATTTTGGATGTAACAGAGATGATAAAACACTGAGTTTGTATAAGCATTAGAAGGGAAAACAATGTCCTTAGCTTAGTCCTACAGTCATAGGTGGAGTATAATGGAGTAAATAATTACTGAGTGAATTCTTTATTTTCACTACATGAACAAAATAATGGTCTCTTTTCTAAGAGACAGCATGGGTAAAGCGTGCTATTTTAGATGCAAATAATGGAATGGAAGTGTTCAGAGCTGAACCTATTAAATTCAAATCAAAAATGATCTTTCAACTCAGCTTTAGTTATGGAAGTCTTTATTATGCACGTTCAAGTTCAAATGCTACAGTTACAGTCCCTAAAGAAAAGGACTTTTAAATTAGATGAAAACTTTGTGGCATTTTGTTCCTGAAGTAGGCATTTTCAGTACATGACTGCTTTGCAGACTGATACTTTCAGCAATAGGCTGAAAGCTGAGTTTCTTTGGTAGTAACCCAAATAACTGAATGTACACTAAAGACTCTTTAAGATGGGTTAATTTCTTAAAAGCAAGTTTGCTTGAATGCTATCAAGAGTGTTAGACCAAAGAATTTATATCCCTATAGCTGTGTAGATATGATAGCATGCAAACGTTTAGCTCTCTTATAAAGTTCAGCAATGATGAAGTTTCAAAATGGATGTCAGCGTTGTTATGAAATGGGCGGCACAAGTTGTAACTATTCCTTTGTGCTTGTAGAGTGAAATAATTCGAGATAATCCTGGCATCCTGGACTGTGTGAAAGAAGGAATCGGCAGAGTTGTAGGCATGGGAGTACCCCATAGCAAGCGTCTCCTTCCTCTGGTGGTCTTGACTTTTCCAACTGCTCTACATGGAGTTCTTCACTATGTCATCAGTTCCATCGTCCAGAAGCTTGTTTTGTTTGTTCTGAAAAGGGATAATTCCCACAACCTTCCAACTGAGAGCTCCACTTCTGTGCAGAGCATGCTGGATGCGTATTTTCCAGAACTTATTGCTAGCTTTGCTGCTAGCCTTTGTGCTGATGTCATGCTTTACCCACTGGAGACAGTTTTACACCGACTTCATATTCAAGGGACACGCACAATAATTGACAATACAGACCTTGGCTATGAAGTGCTTCCAATCAATACTCAGTATGAGGGAATGAGAGACTGCATAAATACTATAAAACGGGAAGAAGGAATGCTGGGTTTTTATAAAGGATTTGGAGCTGTTGTAGTACAGTATACCTTGCATGTGGCAGTTTTACAGCTCACCAAAATTATTTACTCAACGCTGCTTCAAAATGTTTCTTAATCTGTTCAGGTGTGAACATGAAGTTTAAAGAATCCACTCTGTGGATTCTACTTACACTGTAAAGGAACTTGTTTTAAAAATGGGGATATAGATTCCTAAGTGTAATTAAAAAAGTACTGTTTAAATTTAAAGTTAGAGACACAAATTGAATATATAATGTGAAGTCATACAGAAGGGGATCGAATTTCAAATATGGTTGGAGTGAGGATTTACCTTACCTCTTACCAGTTAACTGACTTAAGAATGGATATGAATTCTTAATATCTGCTTTGTAAACATCACATCTGATATTTAATTGGACTGGTAGTCAGTTCAAAGGAATTTATTTTCATAAGTTGTAAGAACTTGCATGTGAGAGTCTGATGGGTTTACTGGTCTTTTAAAAATGTTTTCAGAGCTGTGAGCAAAATAGAAACTGTAAAAGTAACTTAAGTAGACATAAATGTCATCATTTACAGGTACATACAAGACTTCTTACTTTGCTGCAGTGTGGCAGAAAACGGCTTTGTGTAAAATAACAAAAACTTGGGTTTGGGCAAAGTTGCACAGAATGCAAATTTGACTGTCTTGCAGTTTGTTTGCAAGGCTTATAGTAACTAAAGTGTGTGAATAAAGCAAAATAGAAACTGATGTGTGCATGTGTAAGTGCCATTTTTAGTCTACTTTTCACTCATAACTTCAAGGTTTAGTTTTACTCTGCTGCTTCGTATAAGAGTAGAATAATATTACAAATGTATGTAGTATCACAGTTCAAAATGTATAGAAAGTATAAAAAATTAATTGGCTATTTCTAGAGTTTCTCTTTTGTTAGAGAGGTATGTACACAATTATCTACTTACTATTTAGCACTGGTGTCCTTCATTTACAGTCTCTGCTGGATTAGATATTTTGTGGAGCAGAATTAAGTCTGTTTATGTGCAAGCGAACTGCTGGAATATACCATTTTTGCCCTCTTCCCCTAGTAAATCAAGACTTTCGGTCTGAAAATGAGTTCTGATCATTCTAAATAACTTAGTCCTTCTTGGTTTCATCAGTAAATATAATGAAATTGGGGGGGTGATTTTTAGCAAATAGAACAAGCATGTGGAGAGTCGCTTTTAAATTAGATGAGAGGCTGCTGCCTTTTTCCCACTTTCATGTGGCAAGTCTATCATTGTGAACACTGTAACTTGATGTGCATTTTAATCATTAATCATTGCAGTTATCACTTATGGAAAGCAGTCATGGCAAAGTAATGAAAAGGTGTTGCTGTTCATAAGTTCTGACTTCAAATCATTTGCAGATCTACTTTGCTATTATTATTCTAACTTTCATGTATTTTAAATGCATAAGTGTTGAAATGGAAAGTATAGTGAACTTGAACTGGTTTTATTTTGAAATATTGTTAATTGCAAATTTAGTGTACAGAATGGAAGCAATGAAATAAAATGAGAATTCACTGTAAATATTTTGAAGTAATTCACTGAAGAGGCGTGTAAAGGAATCCAAATTTGTGTCTTATATTTTATTGTATAGACTTCAGAGTGGCTTTTTCAAGTTTGTCAGCTTCCCTAAGTGCAAGAACACGTTGAATTAAACTACATGCAAGAACTTGGGTAGCGTACTCAATTCCTGGTTTGTATTTTTAAATTTTTTATGAGTATGAAGAGAGCCATATCAGAGAATCATCCAGATTAGAAAGGATCTTGGCAGGTCGTCTAGTCCAAATTCCTGCTCTAAGCAAGGACAACATTGACTTCAGACCAGATTGTACAGGCCCTTGTCCAGTCAAGTTTTTAATTCCAACTTTTAATACATAAAACCAGCATTTTCAAAGGTGTTAAATTCAACTGGAGCTAACTATTCCATCACAGTTGCTTGGAAGCAGTAACTAAGTGCATGTTGGAGACCAACACTTGCAGAACTAACAGTGAAATTGTGCAACAAAGTTTTTCTAAGAACAAAATTTTAGGGAAGGCATTTTGTCATACAAAATGGAGGATGTGCCTTAATGTATTCTGCAAGAGGTAAGATAGTTCTAAGAACAGCATGAGATACTGGGCTAGAATATTAACTTGTGTCAAACACCCTTGCTTTTGTTGCGGGGATCTTTACAGTTCTAGTCTATGCCAGAGTCTCAGATCTGTAACTTTAAGCAGGGTGAGAGCGAATGCTGTCAACCTACAGCAACTGTTCAGCAGTGGAAAAGCCGTTTGCTTTGGGCTATTCTTCTTTGGTCCTCTTCCCATCAGTTAGAATGAACGTGTTTTGATTCTTCATGTATACTTGCTTTAACTTCCAAGAGCAGTAATAGTCTGCTTTGTTCAGAGTTGCTGGTTTTGCCTATGCAAAAATATAAGTGGATGTCAGGTGAAAAAAAAATTTTTAACCTTTTTAATCGTAAGTGTACTGTTAATATGTTTCTGTTTTTCATTTGGATCTTAGATGTAGGTACGCAATTTTTAGCTCAAATGAGTGATCAATAGGTGGTTTTAGCAGGATGTACCACTGAAAACTACAAAATACTGAATTGCTGTAGAAAGTAAGTTTTCAATTTTCTGGAATATGAAAAAATAATATGTGCGCTGTTCTTCCTGATACATACTGAATTACTTTTTTGTGCATTGTTTTTTCTGACTACTTTTTTCCCATTTTTAAAGAAGAGAGCTAGTTTCAAGAAGATAAATGTTGCTGAAGACAGACTCGGTGTAATGTTCCCACCCAGTGAAGAATTACTTGGCTTCTTACCCATGCCTCTTAAAAGGCAAGCCTTGATGTGCGGTAATTGACAATAGCCCAGGCAGGAAACTTTGAGATATGAAGCCTGCTGGAAACCGTTGCAATTATCTGCCTGTGTTGTTTCACAGACTGCCTTACAGATCAGGCTTGACTTTTGGTTGTATTAGAATAGAGCTTTTAGATCGCATGTTGGTGTGAGTAGCAAGGTTCTTTAGCAAGGTTGCAGCTGCATTCATTCCTTTTAGCAGATCTGCTTTGGCGTGCACATGAGTTGATCTAGCTCTGCGTACTGTCTGTAATACTTGAGATGTGTCTTTTACAGATCTATGCAGAATTTGTAAGACTCAATAGCAAATTATGCGTTTTTCTTACCTCTTCTGAATATAGCAGCAAGTTCAAAGCAAGTATGTAAGTTAATGTCCTTCTTGCTGCTTATTCCATGTGAGATAGTCATTCAGCTGGATACACGCCTGTAGCTACAGACATAATCAATGCACATGATGTGAATGAGGCCTGTCTCTGCGTTAATATACAAGTTCTTGCTGTGCTCTAAGATTTTTTTGTTGCTATAATTCAGGGCTACCAGTGGTCACTTTCAAACTATTTACCCTTTTCAATGATACCCGAGGAGAAGACGTCAGACACTAAATTTTTCGACTAAATGGTTGTTGCTAAGAGATTTGAGAGCAGCGTATAATGGCAGAGTTCCCTCAATTGTATGCGAAGAGAGGTGGTAGCAAACTGTGAATAAACCATTTGTCTAGTTTTGTTTTGGAAGATGTAATTCATATTTCCAGCAGGGGCAGAAGAAGGTAAGATCTTTATTTAATCAAGAACTGGTAGCATCTGTGTTTTAAAAGCAAATTTGATTATGAAGAGTTGGATAAAACTGTATTTTCAGATATTTTTTGATGGAATGAAGATAATTTGCTCCTTACCTTCAGCACTCCAGCCTCTCCACAGACAGTTTGGCAAATTCTGAACAAAATTTGAGGGTGGGAAAGAAGCAATATTGAAAATAGAATGTAGAAATTGCCCAAAAATGCAGATAAACAGAAGTCAACAATCAACATTCTCAATTGCAACAAATTAATAAAACAAAGTGGAAATGTCCAAATGTTGGTATTTATGGAGGGTTTCATTGGAAGTCTGTTTCTGTCTTTGTTTTTCAAAAGATGTTTTTAAAGATAAGTTCAAATCACAAAACGTTTTAAGCCCAACAGAACCTTTTTTTACCTTGATACTTGGAAACTAACTCAACTAAAAAGCCAGTTATTCTTTTANCCCTTTCAATGTATGTAAATACTGCCAAACAGCAGTATATTACTGCAGTTATAGGTTACTCTTTTATTATTCTTCGAACTGCTAATGAGGTTGGCTGCAGTACACATTGCCTGTGGCAGCTTGATCTGGGTGAGATACTGTATCACTCTTCTCTTGTTCTTAAAGTGGAGGGACAGAATGTGACTTGCACCCACCAAAGTAATAAAGTCAGAAGGTATGATTGACCTGTTACCTGAAATTCTGAATCTTGCTTTTATTTCACAGCCTTAAGCTTGGCACTAAGGCAAGTCCAGACCAAAAGGACTTGTTGGACCGGATTTGACTCTGTTCTGCAGAGGTGATGTGTGTCTTTGCCCAAACTGAATTTCTACAGGCAACAAGCTTATAAATTGGTGTTCCCGATTCTTCGTTTTTGGGTACCTCCAGAAAAGAAAAACAGTGGATTTGCTTTTACTCTAACAGTGAGTGTAACTCACTGAAGTTTTTGATCCCTGAAATGGAATCCTGAATTTATGTATGTGATGTTTGAGCCTTCAAGCATGTTGTGTAGGAATAAGTACCAATATGCACAGTTGCCTTGATTCCCAACTCCTAGCTGGTATCAGCTCTATTCAGCAGCATTCAAAATGGGTGTGACACCTCTGATGTCCATATAGACCAGTGATGTGTTTTATGGTCTCTAGAGATACAGGTATCAGTCTAAACCTGTTGAAAAATACAAGCACAGGCAGGATTTTCAGAGACTCTTACCTATGGCCTAACTTTATGTATGCAAAGTGAGGCAGAAGGAAAAAAAAAAAAAAAAAAAAGGCAATGGGAAAGAGGATTCTTGAAACCAAGTATATGCTTACCAATGTGAGCACCTTGACAAGGAGGTACGTGTCACTTTAACAGCTATTTCAGCACAGCAGAGGGAAGGAGACAACTTCTCATGTAGCTACATGTATTTCAGGAGCTTAAAAATGCCTACAGTGATTTCTTTCAAGGGTAGGGGGGTTTTTTCTGTCCGTTACAGGCAAAAAAAAAAAAAAATGGCAAAATGACTGTTGTGATGCAGGTAACTGTTGTGTAACCATTCTGACATGCATTGAAATGTTCTAAACTACATTCAGTTTGGCTATTTTTTTTTTTAATAAAAAACTACTACTCATCACCTTTATAAAACCTAGTTTTAGCAAGAAAATGAACGTGTGATGTCCTCTTTGGCCATTTAATTTCATTGATTTGCCAACATAATGTATACTGTAGAAACTCACTTGTGTGTTTTTCCCTCTAATACTTTTGTGTCTGATAAGTGCTGCTAATGGAGTTTCCTTAACGTAACACCCTTCAATCTTCATAAAATGACCACTGTTGAAAAATGGTTCAAATTACTCCATAAAAGGGAAAATAATTGTGTATTTAAATACAGTTTCAACATTTTTCTCAATAGAAATGCTAAACAGACTTTTTAGGTCACAAAGGAAACATACTGCTGAAATGTAACACGTTAAAAATTTTTGAACCTTCTAAAATGATCTGTGTGAGCTTTTTCTATTAATAAATATAGCATTAGGAAAACCTTACAGAATGCAATATAAAAAGTTGGAGTCGTACTTAGAGACTAACAGGAGAGCTCTGTAACTGACACTGCTTGGGAAGCTAATGCTTCTGCTTCCATAGCAGGACAGCCTTAAGCATTGCAGTCCTCTCATATCTGGAGGCAAAAAGGAATACAAAGCACAATGGTTCTGCTCTGATGCCTGCCTTCTTCTGTCTTCTCTGTAGCTGCAAGTTTTCAGTCATCTATGAGGTTCCCCCCCCTCCCCCGCCATCAAATAAAATGTCAATAGCTACTTCTCAAATCTTCAAACTGTGCAGATTGTGCAGAGACATATCAGGTCAGGGTTATTGCAGGTTTAATAATCATCAGGAGAATCATGGTGGGGGTGGGGATTTCCTGATAGTGTTGCAGAGCTGTGTAATGTGGACAATGAGGTGGGATGTGCTAACGCTACTCTCCCAGCGAGGCAGAACTACCGAAGGAATGAGAACATACCTGTTCTAGAGTTTGTACAAACCCTACATTTTCTCCCCTGTCACTCCTGCACACTCTCCATAGCCAGGTATTTTGGGCATGTGCTCTCTATACAGTATAGACGCAGTCATGCATCATTAGTGACACAACACCTGTTCTTTTCCACGGGAATCACCTTTGTTTCCTTTCTCCATGGAAGTGTACAGGATGGCTTGGTATAGCATTTTGTCAACAGCTTCAATTTTTAGGGGAAAAGTTGAAGGTGAAATGTTGATCCTTACTACTAAGATCCCAGGAAAATGCCTATATAGTAAGCCTCAGATTTATTGAACTACTCCTGACTTCAAGTCCTGCTTCTGTTACAGGGAGTATTTCCTACTTGATAGGAGACGCTTTACACAAAGTAGAGATTCTCCTCTGTTTTCTAGGGTTCCTCTGTTATGTTCTGCCTGGCTTCATACACCATTTCTGTGCCTCTTTACATAATAGCTTGTCTACCCTTTCTTTAGTTGTTCCACCTTCATCTGTCTTTTCTTTCTCCTTGTTTTTTTTATAGCTGTCTTTGTCCTTTATGTTTCTCCAGTGAAATCCCCAGCGCTTGTTATCTTCTATTCCATGTTTCCTTAGCTGAAGGTCACTCTGGGTACTCAGCACTGTGCATAATGCTGCCCATTGCATACTATAGACTATTTGCCAAAATTTATCACCAGAAAATATAGATTGAACTTTACATTGCGACTGTAATTTATACTCTGCATTGGTGAATTCACAGGGTGATGAATCTTCCCTTAATGCTTCAGATGGATGAGACTGAAAGTCGTGTAACTCAGTCTGAAATGTTGTTCTGTTGGCAGTTCTTGTTATATTATTAGATACATTAGAACTAGAACAGAAAATAGGTAGAAATATAGCAGCAGTGTAGGGAAGGCATGCAATGTTGAAAAGTAGAAAGTGTGTGTCTCATTCTTTGTAGTTCTTGAGGCAATTTTCTAAAAGGTGCCTAACTTTGTGTATTTATGGTGTTTGTCTGCAATGATTTTTACTTTAATATCTGAAGAAAAAGAACTGCTCATTAGGAAGGGAATTAGCATTCCAAGAACTGGCGTGTAGCCATCACAGGAACAGATTCATACCTGGAATTATAAAAATCTGGCTGTGGCATAGAAATATTTGCTGTGCTCTCAGTGATGAAGGTAAAAGTTCTTGTTTGCCAGAACTTACTGCATTTAGATTTTACCTCTAAGATCAACAGAAGGATGAGCAGTTGCCTTTTGTGTGACTGCACCTATGAAAAACAACTGCTGCTTGTGGTGTTGTCACAGGTGGCTTGTGTTCTTGGCTTAGCTGAGGCAGTGTTTTCTGTCCTCTGTGTCCATTTCTCTTTTCCCACTGGAGTTCTGGCTTAGCACCTTGCCACTGGCTACTCTTCAAGCACCAGAAGCACTATCTCACCATTAACAGAGAACTTTGTCCAGGCTAAATCACTGCTGGAGAATTACCAGAAGGGCTATAATACAATAATCAAATCAGCTAACCAGGCCAAGCAGAGCAACATCATAATGCTGCTACACTGATAATTTTGGGGCAACTCTGTTTCTGGGTAATTATGAAACGGCTGGTAGTAATTAGATTTAAAAGTAATGTAACCTTGGCGATTGATTACATAACAAATTATCAATGCTGAAATTGAGCAATACAGAATACATTTAAAGAAAAAAAGGTCATATTTATGCAACAACTATACAACAGGGTGATTTTGCATTGTGGGAAGAAGAATGTTGTATTGTTCAGATACCTCCCGCTCTAACAGTTCAGGCACTGTTAATGTCACTCTGCCTTGTGACATCAATGTGAGGTTGTTTTCTTTGCATCCAGTACTCACATGGTACTGCTTGCTCACTTCTCCAGGTATGCAGAGTTCTTCTCAGTCCTCTTCTCTTCCACTTTCATTTATTCTGTTCCTGTGGATTATATGGATTGGGAGCTTTGAAACAAGTAAGACAGTAGTTTGAAAACAGCACAGCTGTAATTTCTTTGACAAACCCACTGAGGTGGTTCAAAACATCACTGACTTTTCAAGATGTTCCTAAAATCCACTGTCTTTGAGATGTGAAAAGAGCAGTAGAACGTCTCGTTTCCATGTAGATTTTTAACAACCTTCCCCCCATCTCCAAAAAAAAGAAAGCCCTTATTGTGATACATGACTTGAAATAGGTTTTCACTTGCACAAACACACACATGAACCTTTTATGTTTCCTGAGCTTCAAGATGCATGCTCAAAGATAATAAAGGCTAAATTAAGATCTCCAGAAATAGAACAGTAACATTAAAAGAGAAAAAAATCTCTACCCTTCCCTTCTTTATAGGCTCAACTTCACTCCCAATTTCTCTACCTCCTCCCACTGACCAGTGCAGAGGGAGGGGGAATGGGGGCTGTGGTCAGTTCATCACACGCTGTCTCTGCTGCTCCTTCCTCCTCGCTCTCTTCCCCTGCTCCAGTGTGGGGTCCCTCCCACAGGAAGACAGTCCTTCATGAACTTCTCCAATGTGAGTCCTTCCCACAGGCTGCAGTTCTTCAAGAACTGCTCCAGTGGGACCTTTCCACATAGTTCAGTCCTTCAGGAATGGACTGCTCCAGCATGGGTCCCCATCAGGGTCACAGGTTCTGCCAGAAAACCCAGTCCTGCATGGGCTCCTCTCCACAGGACGCAGCTCCTGCCAGGAACCTGGTCCAGTGTGGACTCTCCACAGAGTCACAGCTTCCTTCACAGTACCTCGATCCACTCCAGTGTATCATCCTCCACAGGCTGCATTGTGGTTATATGGCCCACTGCAGTCATCCATGGGCTCCAGAGGGACAACCTGTGTCACCATGGTCTTCACCACAATGTCTAGGAGGCAGCGGTCTCATATTCATTCTTACCTGTAGCCACTGTTATGCCCAAAATTTCTTTGCAGATGTAAACTATGTTTGATGATCAATTTTAGAGTCAACAGATGTGTTGAGGCATAGTCCTGCATAGGGGCCTGCAAAAGCTGCTATATGAACGAGGTGCCAAACTTCCTGTCACACATCCTGAAACTGAGGTTAGAGTTGTCAAACCGTGACTCAGATTGACTTTGGGATAAGAAAAAACTTTTTCTGGGAAAATCCTGACTGCATTAGGAAATTGCAGTCTGCTTTTATGATCTTTGTTTGATTCCTAGGAGTGGTGCTGTTGTTGGTGCTGCTACCATCAGCTTTCTTTAACAGATAAAAGAGTGAGTTCAGACCATAGTGTCGTGGTTTGGGCTGGATTGGCCCAATCAGGTGGAACAACAGATGCTCGCTCTCTCCTGCTCTGCTTCCAAAGGGAGGCAGGAGACAGAGAGAAAGAGAGACTTAGGAGTTTAGAAGGAACTAAACTACTTCAATTAAATATTAATAATAAAATAATAAAAAGAAAATAATGAAATATATACAAAACCGCACCAAGCTCCCAGGATGACAATCACGTCACTGGCAGGCACTGGGGAAGTCCCAGACTGGACNCAGGCTGCAAGGTATGAGGTGAATAAGTCTGTTGGAGGTTTTTCTAGTTAATCTTCAATAATATACTGAGATGGATATATTTCAGTATTTACACTCTTCAAAATGGCCACTGATGAACTGAGTACTCAGCTGCTTTATAGGGACATTACCTGGATCTACCTGCCTGCTCAAACTGCATCTCATGTCCCTCCTTTTTGGTCCCTTGTGCACAATTTGACTTCTCCTTCTTGTCAGGACTAGGTCCAAACTTCACAAGGGAGTAGGCAGAATTGGCAGCAGTGACTTTCACAGTAAAGTGAAGAGCAAGGATGAATCTGCAAGCAGTTGTGTTGTGGTCATTATTTAAATGGCCTCTAAATTTGCTTTCAGCTGCTTGGAGAGAGTGCTTTCAGCTGCTTGGAGGGAGTGTGTCTGATGGGCCACTTTACTGCTTGTTGTACTGACTACTTCCTTTTGTGTCCTTGTTTACTTTATTATCCTGATACTGGCTTCCAAAAAGGAGTTTGAGACAACTGTTTTGCAATGCTAGTCCGTTGCCCTCAGCTCAGCAAATAGTTCCATTTTTTTCTTACTGATGTGCCACCCTTTGCAGAATCGCACCAGCATCAGAACTTAGCTATGAGTACTGTTCCTTACAGCCATGCATCTTGTCACAAGCCCTTGCATCAGGAGGCATCCAGGATCCAGCAATCACTTGACCATGACCCCAGGAAAATCAGCATATGCTCACGTCCCTCCAAAACAGGTACATTTTCCAGCATCAAACAATTTCTGACCTATCAACACACCTTCAAACATACATTCATTGGGACTTTGCCTTTTACCTACTAAGCATAGCCATAAACAAAATACTAGCTAGTTAGATGCCAACTCAAAAGTTTTGTAATGAGTGGGGGCAGGATGGAAGCTCTGGGTTTTTGTTCCTTTTTTATACCTAGCACCTTGACCAAATCTGTGGGCAGTACACTAAATAGATAACATGCTTCATGGTATGTACAATAATCATACTAAAGCAGGGGTGGGCAGCCAAGTATTTCTAGCCATGGCTTGCTGCAGAATGAATAAGAACTGCTGCAACAAGGACGGTCCCGGGGAAGGACTATTTTGTTGCTCTGGAAACGTGGTTGGAGTCAACAGCTAGCTGGAGAGCAGAGCTGCCAGCGCTGGGGTGTGAGGGAGACACTGACACAAGAACCAGGAAAGATTGATTTGTGTAGGTCCTTCTTTACCATCGTAAGGAGCAGCAGCTGATCAATGATCTACAGTTCACAGTTTTTCCACAATGGATGATTATCTGGTGCCAAGAGAAATACTCATTGCCTGGTAGGTAATGAGAAGCATTTGTAATTTACTGTTTTTTTCTTTCTTTCTTTTTGGTGGAGGGTGAGAGGCAGGTTGTGGGATGTCCTGCATGAAATAACAGTATGATAGTCTGAGTAGAAGTGAGCGAAGTGCAGTTTCAGATGCAAGAGAATAGGAGCAGCGTTTGCTTTTATGTGAGAGCAGTAGCACATTAACCCAGAGGTGCTTTGCATCCTGCCTCTCTACGTTTGCAATGAGTTTATTCTCTGACATCAAGATAAATTCTTCCACGGTCTGCTCCTCAAAGTGCCCAGATCAGATTAATGGTTCAAATTTTTATCTTTCTACTCTTGTTGGTATGGAAAATACTATTCTATATGTCTGGACAAGCCAGTGTGAAAAAAATCGGATTAGTAACTCCTGCAGTCTTCTGACCCCTCTCTCCTTCCAGCCTAGTGCAAGCATTAATCTTTTCTTTGCATGTCATTTCCCAAATACATAAGGAAGAGCATCAGTCTATACCTATATTCAGGTGGGTTCTTCCTTCTTTTCCTGAAAAACAGCTCTAACACTGTATTTAGCACAACTATGTGCCTGTCTCCTTGGCACAGGAATAGGCAACATGGCTGTCTTCTATACTGGTATAGTCAGTATAGAAGGCTGTGTTTTCTGTCTGTGCGGGCATCATTTAATCACTGCTACAGTGGGAGCCTGCTTTCTAGCTTTCTGTGTGGTGACATTGCAACCCATCAACTGGCAATCTCTGAGAAACCTATGCTGACTCAGCAACTTCATCCAGAGATTGTGACGATTAGGCTTTGTCATTTAAGTGATGAATAAA
The DNA here is from genome assembly GCA_013397275.1 of Burhinus bistriatus. Classification (NCBI taxonomy): domain Eukaryota; kingdom Metazoa; phylum Chordata; class Aves; order Charadriiformes; family Burhinidae; genus Burhinus; species Burhinus bistriatus. The sequence continues at coordinate 25,387 of VYXH01004185.1, forward strand.
ATTTGCAAAAGCCAAGACCCCTAACTCTTTTCTTTACTTTGGTTTTTATTAATTTGTCTAGAATAGATGTCATCCTTACTGATCTGTAGATTCCTGGATCTCCCCATGAAGGACTCTTGAAAAAAGTGAAAGTGTCACATTTGGCACTTTCTAATCTTCAGGTACCAAAAAAATTTTTGAGTGGTGATGTACTGAAGCCATTTAATTCAACTATTTCATTACTTGAGTTTCTTTTAAGCTCTTGGGGTTAACAGTGTGGCAGTTGTTGCTCTGTATTTTTTTTGCTTTTTCTGTAAGCCCTTTTGTTGTTGCCTCAGTTTGAGGTAGCACTTCTGATATATCTCCCCATAGAGAAGACTGAGTTTCTGAAAATGCTGCAAGCCCTTCCACTGTGAACACATACAAAGAAAAATTATCTGTCTTCTGATAAGGCCATGTTTTCTGCTACCCCTTTTACATCCTGATGATCTGTTGGTGCTATGTGTTCTCTGATAGGCCTCCTTTTCCAGGTGTATGGAGGGAGTGGCCAATTATTGGTTGCTTATGACCCTTGTGAGATATTTCTCTATCTCCTTAGCCCACCATACTGTGTTTTTCACACTTCTTCTGTCTCTGTTTATGATGCTGTCTATTCTTCCTTGGAATGGAATTAGAGTTTTTCAAAAGCTTAAACATTTCCTTTATCTTTCCTGTGCCTTTTGGTCACATCGTCTTCTTTTTTCCTTTCATCGAGTTTTTCTTGCTTTGTAGCATGTTTTTTTCTGTGCCTCTTTCTTGGAGACAAGCAGTCATTGATTGTGTTTAAAAATGATCTCTTGACATCTTGCTCAGTGGTGGTGTTCACCTATAAATTGGGGGTGGCTGTCTTAATCTGCTACTTTTCCATTTTCTGCCATGTAGCTTTCCTGGTCTCCCTTAGCACATTGACATCAATGTAGTATCCTGGAGGGCCAGTTATTAACATAAAACTCGGTCTTTTGCAGAGGCCAGGAAGAGCAGTCCATTGGGTTTCCATATTACTCACTGGCACAAACAGGCTTCTAATCCCACTTGATCTGCTTGTCCTTTACCCAGAACACTACACTTGCATTTTCAGTCTTTCCTGCAGACTTCATATCCCTGGTCTCACAATCTGCTGTCTTTAAGTTTCCAGTATGATAAGTATGTTGATATTCTCATAACAAGTTGGTCATTCCAGGTCCCCCACCTCATGTCTTAGATCTAATTTACTCTGATCCTTCATTTTCCTATCTGTGCCTTGTTTAGATGGCCATTACCTGGGTAGCAGAATTCCTGTGGCAGTGCCCATAGTGCATGCCTCCTGTCGAAACAGGTTCTTTTCTACATCTTCCCCACACTTCATTTCAAGAAATCATATCTAATTGTCATCTCTTTCACATGAAAAAGTGTACAAGAATTTCTCTATGTTCCCACAAACATGTTTATTGGTCAGAAAAATGACAGTGGTGGGGTATCAAGGACTTAAATGAACAGGAAAGTTTCCATGGAGTAAGCAAAGGACTGGGTCTTTCTTTCATGAAAGTCAAATACATCAAAAGCCTGGAGACATGAAATGGTTGCTGTGAGGAACAGCAGGATCTCCTGGTCTAGTTCTCACCATGCACTGGAGAGACACAGATTTAAGAACAGTTGGCAGACAGCAGTAATCAAACTGTACCTGCATTATCCTCAGTGAAATTTGCATTTTCTGCACTATGTATGTACAATGCCATATTCTTCTTGTAATAGTACGTGCCAGTTTTGTAATTATTTCATAGTCCTGAGGCAATCCATGAACATCCAGATGAGATTGAAGGATAAAATATCCGTTAAAGAATCTGTCAAAATGTCAAGATAGGTCCCTGTAGACACTAATTTATAACTTTTCTTTAGAGTTTTGTAACACCTTACAACAAATAGAATCACAATAGTAATGAATAAATAAGAAATGCTCACGTCTGAATTTTACACAGGATTCCTGGCCCATACACTGGCAAAGCATACTGTTTGCAAGAACTGCTCAGTCGAAACGCATAGAAATGACTTGCAAGAGGAGTTTTGGAAAGAAAACGCACCAATAACTACTAGAAATTCTGCAAGTTTGATTCATTTTTGAACTGTATATTTTTTTTAAAAATCTAATTTATCAAAGTCATTCTATTTGATTTTATTTGACTGTGTTGCCTGACTTGGACAACATAATCAGTCCGAGATTTCTAGGAAAAAAATTCCATGAGATGACTTCTTTGTAGCTTGGAAAAGCAAATAACTCAGTAGTTCGTTAAACTATAATTGAATTATTTTAATATTCTTAAATAAGCTGATGAAAATACTAATATGGCAAATAGTTAATAGTGAATTGATTAATGTTAAGGCAACGTGATTTTGTGAGTTTCTTACTTAGTGAAGGAATCATATGATTAATTAGGCAAAATTTCAAACGTAGATGTTACAGAAATCATCAGTATAATAGTGAATTTCTAAGACAGTTGACATATGCCCCTACTGCTCCCCTCCCCCACTATTCTAAAAGACTTACTGAGATAGCACCATATAGACTGATGCAGGTGATATTAAATAAATTAGAAGCTGGAATCACCCTGAAAATCATCATTAAAAATCTTTTAAGAAGTGGGAAAAAAGTAAACAATGTAAAAAAAAAAAAAAAGAAAAAGAAAAATCTAAAAATTACAAAAAGCTATTTTGTATTTTTAGCAAAAGCCTGTGTTAAATCATACCAGCAATATTTTTAGGATGGTAGAGGACTGTTAAGCAATCAGAAAGTTGCATATGACTACTTTGTGCAGGAAGATGGTCTCATTTTAGCAATTTCTGCTCAGATATGTAGGAAAAAAACCATTGCCTAAGAACAACTATCCATCCCTTTTACAAGACAGGAACAGTGCCATGCAGGCTAGAACTTGAGGGTAAGAATAAGCAACAAAGAGAACGTAAGCCCAACTGCGGCACCAGGGCAAATACAGGGAACACATCAGTGTGTTAGCAAGAACATAAAGCTGGGAGGCTGAATACATCTTGCGTGTCATCATTTCATGTTTACGTTTGCCAGTTTGATGGTGAGACACTTAAGAGACTTTGTTGTGTTGAATGGGTCTGTGAAAAGGTTAGGATGTGACAGTCATCACCCAGAAATCTCAAAAAGAAAAAAAGAGAGCTTTCTAATAGATGATGGCTCTTTAACCAGCCAGAAATGTTCATCACGTGACCCAGGGTCTACGGACTGCAGCTGGAGAAATTTTCTTCCAAGAATCAGGGTCATTAATTGGTGTTCTGTGATGTAGACATGAATTTTACGCTATATGAAATCTTTAAGTGAAGACCAGTTCCTTTTCAGAAAGACATGTTTTCTCTGAAATTTATTTTAAGGGACA
>VYXH01004186.1:0-13102 GCA_013397275.1 Burhinus bistriatus
CGACAAGAGGCAACGGGCACAAAGTGGCACACGGGAAGTTCCATCTGAACATGAGGAAAAACTTCTTTACTTTGAGGGTGCCAGAGCACTGGAACAGGCTGCCCAGAGAGGTTGTGGAGTCTCCTTCTCTGGAGACATTCAAAACCTGCCTGGATGCGTTCCTGTCCAACCTACTCTAGGTGAATCTGCTTTGTCAGGGGGGTTGGACTAGATGATCTCTGAAGGTCCCTTCCAACCCATACCATCCTGTGATTCCATGATTCTGTGATTGTCTAAGTATGATTTCCAGCCACCTTGCACCCACATTATTTCAATTTTATTTAGATATTCTTAGCTTGTTTATGAGAATGCCTTCTGAAACAAAGTCAAAAGCATTACAAAATTTGAGATAGATGAGACCTACTATCTTCATCCACACAAGGTCTGTTTCTCTGTCAGAGAAAGAAATAAGGTTACTTAGACATGTTTTGCTTTCCATAAACCCGTGTTGGCTGCTGCTTATCTGTTTTCCTCTCAGTGTTTACAGATAAGTTTATCTGGGACAAGTGCTCAAAATACTAGCTCAACATCTAACAAGAACGGACGTTATACTGACTGGCCTACAACTCCAGATCCCTCTTTTCGTTTTTAAAGCTACATGTGGTTTTTGCTCTTTCCCAGTGTTCTAGGACATAACTTTTTCTTCTGGCTTCTCAGAGAAAACCACTAACAGCTCTGAAATTGCTTCAGTCTGTTCTTTTAGTACTGGGGGATAAAGTTCATCAGGTGGAGATGATTTGATAATACTAACTTATCGGAGCGTTCTCTAACATTCTTTTCCTTTTGGAGCCTGACGTTACCTCTTTGTTGCTGGCATTCATTGGATTTGCCACCTGGATGCAGTTGACCTCTTTACTAGAGTGAAGCAAAAAGACATTAAATACTTCCACCTTTTTGGCATCATCTGTCAGTATCTTTCTCTCCCCATTGAGCAGCAGACCAAGACTTCTGTTTGTTGGGGTTTTAGAGGGGGTTTGTTTGGTTGGGTTTTTTTTCTTTACTGAGAAACTTTGTCATTTTAGTTATTCTTCTCTCCTATGTGCATCACTGTTTTGTGGTTTTTGGTCCTCTGTGTTTATGCTATTCTTTTGTGTTTGTCTTTACAGCTGGACTTACTTTTCACCTCCCGCATACATTTTAAGTTTTTCTTCAGAAAAATGCAGTGGTTGTGATACAAACAGATTTGTCTTTCCTGCATTTTCTCTCCCTCCTCAATTTTGAGATAAGTTGTTCTCGTGTTGTTAAATATGTGTGTTTGGTCTCCTGTTTGGTCTCCCTTTTTCTGTGGGTTTGTCATCCATGGGATATTACCCATCCCCTGAGTTTAGTGATAGTTGTCTTCTTGAATTCCTGCGGGGTTTGTTCGGTGTTCTCTGTACTCTTTCTCAAAGTTACAATTGCTTTCACTCAAATTCTTCCCTGTTAGAGAAGAATGAAGTACATCATTGTTTTTAACAGTGAGAGCAATTCATTGTCAAACAGACCAACTCTTGTCATGATGAGGATTTTCCATCTTTTTCAAAACAATTTTTTAATACAGTGGTGTAGGCCAAATGCAGAAAATACCAGGTGGTGTCTCCTCACCTTTAAAACTCTGCATTTGTGAAACTTTTACATGGGTATTTGCCAGCTGTTTCACAGGTAACCTGCAGCAGAGCCAGTGGTAGAACGAAATCCTCGGGGTCCTGTTGAAGTGTCAAAACCATGGATTCATCCATCATTGCTCTCTAAATGACATCTTTGGCACTTACAGAATCCAGGCTACCCTATATTTGGAGGAAGTTGCTGATTCCCTGAAAAAACACCCAAAAACCAAGCAGTCCACAGACTGAATGGGCAGTTTGATGGACTGATGCATAGAGACTCTCTTGGAACATGAAGGAGCAAAACTCACCAGAGGTAATTCATAAGTCACTTTAACATTTGCAGGTAAAGCATGACTTCCAGAGTGAGATGAATTTCCAAATCCCTTTTAAAACCTTTACAAAGAACACAAATGATGGTTTGTTATATCCATACTGTATGTATAATATATCTGTTCCTTTGTTTGAGTAGAGAAAAGCCATGTGCTTCTTCATGGGGTTGTATGGATCCATGTCTTTGTTTTTCCTCCTACCTTTATTAAAATCAAAACAGACGGCACTAATCCCTCAAACAAATGATAATTTATTTCATCGTGTTCCAAGTTTGAGGGTTCCATGGTCACTCTTGTACTAACCAATTCAATGATTTTAATTAAAAATTGAACAGTTTAAACATAAGAGGTAATTAGACAGATGCTTGCTATAGTTACCACAGTGGTATACTCCCTTTTGCTGTTTTGAGCACACATTTCCTCTACTGAAGTCAGTTACTGCCCATACAAATTGATTTCTACACCTTTTCCTACATTCTGTGAGTGTCTGCAGAATCTGGGCCTATGTCCCCTGTCTGATCTCATGCTGACGTAATTCTGCTGATTTTCAATAGAATTACATTGGTGTTAAATCGCTGGCTTTATTTGGGTTGTTCACTGAGATCCATGTAGAATGGGTCATTTAAAAGGCCATGCACTCTTCTTGTATGAAAACAGTGAGTGCTTTTGGGCAAAGAATGTCTTTTTTCTTCCACGTTTTACGGGTTTAACACCTAGTGTGTAGGTACTACTACAATATAAATATTATTACTGTTGAGAATAGCTACTAGACAAACTAAATTCCTTCTGTGAATTCTTGAAATCCTATGTGTGGCTAGGAGTTGCTTCCAAATAGGGGAGAGGATTTGAGATATTTGCAGTAGAGAGAACATTCCGAAGTGCTCATTACTGACCTCCATCTCCTCTCTTTGGAGCAAAGATGAAATTTTCATGCGCTTCAGTGGGACCTAGTAGGCTGTGCTTCCTCTTCCAGTCATTGTGACTGAAGGAACATGTATTCATGCTGCAAGGGATGATACACATCAAATTGTTCACTTGCAGACTTCTCTTGATGGGAGCAACTTGGACTACTGTATTCACCTTAATGCTACTACAACCGTTTTTGAGGATGCAGTGGTGGCTTAAACTTGTCTAGATTAGCACTGATTTTTCCTAGCTGCACCATGCTAAACATGTTTTACATCAGTGGGACTGTATTTTTGCAGGAGGATTTACTGGTGTGATTGTATTTGTGCCAGAGTCCCAAGCAGATGTAGGAACTTTGCTGTACCTCAGCTCTCTGTATCTTAAAATTATGCCATTTTGTCAGTTCTTCCAAGTCTGGGAATGGGCAGAGCAGACATCTGTGCTTTCTAACACCTCATTACAGAAGCATGTTGTGTAACAGAAACTTCCTTTTCTACACTTATGTTGCTGCTGTTGTTGACTTACCTCTGATCTTAAAACACAAATTCAGGTTTTGCTTCACTATCCCCCTTCCCTGTCCCACGTCTGAGGCGAACTTGGCAGAATGAGCTGATATAGTGCAAAAAAAACCCCAACCAAAAATACCAAAACCCCAAGCTGAACAGAAGAATGCCCCCAAAGAAATAAATGATCTCTGCATCACCTTCACACCAAGGACTGAAATGTAGGTAAAGGGTCATTCATTTACTCTTTTGCCACATCCTATCCTCACTGTAGATGGGCAACATAGCAAGAACAATCTCCTCAGACGAGGAAACTTGTGGTCTCTCATGTAATTAGGTTTCCTCAGGGGTTGTAGCTACAAAACACTGTCACTGGAACTTAGGGATGCCATAATGTTGCATTAGGGGCATATATAAACGAGTGGACTGTACGCACTGAAGTGACCAGAGTGAGAACAAATGGTTTCAATGTAATTAAAACAGAACCCAATGAGTTAACTTTGTTTAGTTGTAGGTGACACAAGTAATTGAGATTTACACTGCAGATGTCAGCAGAGCATTTGCCCCTACCTATTTGTGCTGACAGATTTTTGTTAGTTTTTGTTTTGTTTTGTTTTGTTTTGTTTTGTTTTGTTTTGTTTTGTTTTGTTTTCTTTTATTACAGTGCTGCTGATCTTGCATGTTGAAAGCAGACAGGCAAGAAATGGCCAGAAAATTACCACTTCCATGTGTAAACAAACCTAAATAAGGAGGGCAAAAGCTGGTCAGACCTTGCCTGAATTGCTTCACAATCTATCTTCCAGAAGGACCCCTTTCAGGAACATAGCAGGCCCTTACCTGCATGGCTTGGTGCCTTCTGGAAGGGCATTTGCCCGGTGTAACTCTCAGACCTCTTCAGCTGCCTGGCTTCTAAACGGTGAGGGAGAGACTCTGACTCTCAGAGCAAAAGGTCTGGCTTACCTGAGGTGAGACTTAGAAGTGAGGGTGCAGCCCTGCATTCTTGACAGTGGCTCGACTGGATCAAGGAAGTGCTCAAATGCAGCCTTGCCCTTCCCAGCCTAGCAGTTTGTTTGTGTCTCGTGCAGGTTTCACGGAGATCATCTGCCTCTTGGTTTTGCTGCTTGGTGAATGATTGCTTTCTGTTGTAGAGGGCATTCAGATTCTTTGTGATGATCACAGGATCAAGGCTAATTTAGGATGGAAGGGATCTCAGGAGGTCATCTAGTCCAATCTCCTGCTCTGATGTCACAGAAACCTGATCAGAGATTTTAACCCCACTTTTCTAAGTACAAGAAGAGAATTTGGTCCTCTACAGATAAATTTGAAGTTCATAGAATTAGCTGGTCGAAAGGATTTTCCAGCGCACCTGTTGTCATGATACTTGACAAGTCATTACATATATATAACTCATTGTTATAGTATCTTGTGCTTTAGGAATTTTTTCTTCACAGTGCCCGCTGGAAAGAAATTTCACTGTTAAAGTTCTTTGCTATTAAAAATCAAACTAACTTGATCTGAAGCTGCCTGCCACTCACTGCCATGTTCTAGTGCTTTTAGAAGCTGCTGTATCACAGTGTCTCTCTATTGACCTGATTGCAGTGTACTCCAGCTAGACTACAAAAAAGTATGTAGGTGACTTCTTTGTGTTACTTCAGCTATTCTTCCAAATATTTAGATAATTTCAGGAAAACTAACAATCATTTTACATATGAATGCTTTACCCAAGGAGACCAGGATGAAACTTCCTTGATTAAGACAGTAAGGAGTTTCTCTGGCATGTGTATATAATTTGGATTTTACTCTTGGATGGGTTTTTTGCCTCTGATGAGCTTGAAAATTCATTAGAGTAAGGACTGACTCAAGTATATTAGCAGAGTAAAGCCATGCTTTATGAATGGAAACAGACGTATTGTCTTACATGGTACACCCCAGTATGCTACTCATCAGTACATCTGATTGCAAGGTGATTGCTTGCTGGATTGGTAATCTGACTGTAAAGGACATGACAGTTTTGTGTTGTTGACCTCTGTGAGGAATTTTTATAGTTGTTGTTGTTGTTGTAAATTTCATCTGAAGTATCTGTGGGCTACTCAGAAAGGTTTAGGATTAGGTAAGAATGTAGACTTCAATCAGTTTCCACACTGCCTCTGTTAGTATCTGCCATAAAACTCCTAACAATCACTGTGTCCTCTATTTTAACCAAATGCTGTGTTCAATAGTCCTTATACAGTGATCTTGACTGTCCTAATTCTTTGATATGAAAGAATATGCCACAAGTCCTTCTCTTCTTCTTCATCTTTTTGTCTTGAGTTGCATTTTCTCTCTTGATTAAACTTGATGCTTTCTGCTTATGCTCATTTTGTGACCTCTCCTAGCTTCTGATCATGTCCCTGCTGAGTGTATGCCTCTATTATCATACTGTCTCCAATACTGTGGACACCTGCTAAGACTGAAAAAAGCACCATTTTTCAGCTGAAACAATTCTCTAGCAGACTGTGATTCCAAGAGTTAAGCAGTGGAATTTGAATTTTTCCCACTGGGTGTTTAAAGTGCTCAGCACAAGTAACTTGCTGTCTAAGCTAACCTGTCAATACTGAGGCATGTCAGCTGACATTTGAGCAATTTTATCTCCAACTGGTTTGTTAGGTTTAAAATAAGGCTGTCTTTCTTCAGAGTTGTAGGATCCAGGCAGACCCACATTTGATCATATTCCTTCTTGTTATCTTTCTACAATGTGAACCTGGGATGTCTCTCACTGGAGGTTGGATGGATGTTTACTGGAAATTATTTAGGTGTGGTTCAAATACTGATTTAGATTAGGCAGAAGGATTAGATAGCCTCTCAGGATTCTGTCCAGTCCTATTTTCTCTTTTAGCCATGGGAAGGGTTAGCCTACTTTCACATTATTTGAACGTTTTTCAGTTTCTTCAATGCCTGTTTATCAAATGACTTATATCTGTGTCTATATAAAATGTGTTTCCCCTTTCTTTTTTATGTTCATTTGGTCTTTGAACATATGTTGATACTCATATTCTTACTGTCTCGTTTGTGACTGTTTATGTTCTGCTGTCCCCAAATCAGTTTCCCTTTCAGAAATTAGTCCTATGGGTAAAGTACTCAACCCAGTTTTCACATTTTTTTGTGATTAAGTATTGGTAATTTTCCATCCACAACTCTTCATTTCCACAAATCATTTAGGTGAACGACACAGGATAAAATGTTCTTAGGATTCGGGCACAGCATTTTGATATGGAAGGCACAACTGTAACTGCAACATTTGCTCAAGCAAAAGAATTGTGAGATTAAATTTGAGCATTTCTCTCATCAGATATCTAAATCAGGTGAAGAGAAGTGTGTTTAGAAATATGCATGCAACTCAACTGCAAGTTCATCTTCAGTGTGGAAAAAAAATGACCTCTTTCTTCATGCTTTGTATTCCAAATAGTCTATATCTTGAGTCAAGAAAAAAAGAAAAAAAAGAAAAAAAAAAGACTATTCTGCATTTAGAAATGTAACCCATAATTTGCCAATTCACATGTATTTGTCAAGTTCATTGTGCAACAGGCATGTCCTGTTGAACAAGTTCATTTGGTTCTCCCTGATGGTGTTACTGATGGGACAGCTGGATTTGTTTATAGAGCAACTATGGCCTTTGCACTGGATGCTCTCAACTTTCATGGCATTTGCTGTACCAAGTGTAATGAAGTGGGAGGGAAAATCAGAGAAACAGAAATAACCTTATGAGTTCACATTAAAGTGTATTGATCAAAATGCTAGGTTTTCCAGTCTCTACACATTGCGCCATGTGTTCCAGCCCCTGAGTTTTGAATGCAGTGAAATCAGAACGTCTAAAGCAGAACAGAAGACACCCAGAATTTAATTTCCTATTAAGTACTGTGACACCCTGTTGATATTGGTGCTGTGTAATGATTTAATCATATTTTCATATCAAAAGAAGGACTTATTTCCTAGAAACTGGAAGTCTCTAGAACATTACTTGCAGCTGCAAGGTCAACTCTCCTTTCTTCCACCCCTAAACCAAATTGTTTTTCCTCTTGATCACCAGTTTCAGTGAAATGTTGTTCATTATTTATTGTTTAGACTTTATTTACTTTTGTTATCTTATTGCCTTTGGGGAAAGAATTTGATAGTGTTGAATGGCACGTAGAGATTGGATTAAAAAGAGAAAATCATCAATTAAATGACAAAATATGGAATAAAACTATAACCAAGCATTGTAGCACCTTTGTTTCAAAGCCAGGCAACACTGAACGTAATAGCAGTGCTCCTCTGCTTATGTGACATTATTCCCACTTTGTATTTCCCCTTAAGAAATACTGAGAACGAAACCCATAGAAACACAATTCACTGCTGACCAGTAAGTAGTGATGGCTTACAATATGTTTAACAATTTGGTAAAATTTTACTCATACATATTACATAGTCTCATATAGGAATTGAAGAGTGAAACTGAACAGCGAAACTGAACAGCATGCCCATACAGAGGTCCTTGCTGAAGATAGTTTGTCCAATTTTTTCAATATTGTTATCACTGAATATTTCCATGTCTTATCTACACAGAATTCTTGAAAGGGTATTTGTAGATGTCCTCTGGGATAGGGGATATGTCGGACTGACATTAAATAACCTGTTGCAAAAGCTCAGGCATTAAAATATACCAAAGCAGGTGACAGAGCTCTTACTATACCCAAACAAAAACCATGGTATTTTTTCTGCCTTAAAAGGAGTAGAGAAAATCTCTTTTCCTCATTAATACTCTTCCTAATGGTAAAGCCTTGCACGTTCCTCCATCTCTCAGAAGCCTGAATTACGTAATTTCTTATGGATATTATCATCACTAATTTGTGATCATAATTTAACAATGTGCTTTTAGATCTGACTTAAAACATTTGGAGCCCATATGGGAGAGCTTGTCTTCCTTCACAGGGCTGTTTAAAAGCCAACGTAAGCTTTTTTAAGTAGAATAACTAAAGCATGGGGATGTAACACACCATTTTCATCACTTGGAGCTAGTCAACTTACCACAAAGACACTGCCCACTTCTCATAACTGTGCTACCCTGTCCTTCGCTGAGTTTGTGGATCATCTCTGCCTATGTTAACTGTTACTGGCCCCAAAAGATGTATTAGCTAAGGCTACCAGGGGTGACTGTATATTGAGTGGAGAAAATTGAGTGTTCTGCATATTGTCCTGTCCTCTAGACTTCCTTTTTTGCTATTGTAACTCACATTATCTGGTATTTTTGTTCACAAACACGAGCTTCCAATAAAATAAAGCTTACTTATCCATTTGAATTGTTTTTTTCTAGGGAAAATACCTCTTTTTTGAGATCATGACAGCTACATAAAAATAACTGCAATTAAAACAAAAAAAATACGTAAACCATTTTTCTGTCCTTTTTCAAAAAGAAAAAGGGAACTATATTTCCGTTTCCATACCATTGGGGTAAAAATTCAGATGAAATTTGAGTGTGCAATTTTACGTGAAATTTTTCTTCGGCATCTTACATTCAGCTTTAGATAGCCAACTATATGTTCCTTACTAAACAAAATATTGACTTTCCCTCCACAATTAATTTCAGCTTTCCACAGAGTTAGTCAATAGAATCAAAACAAACAAGGTACCTGCACACTTGCAATATGAGATAAAGCAAGCTGATGAATGAAAGTCTAGGCTCCACATCCTGCATTACCTTTGCTTCTTTCCTCAGCTGTCTTTACAAACTAAGGAGAAAACTCTGCCATCCTGACACACTGGCATTTTTACAGCCACTTTGCAAAGGTGTAGGTAACAGTGGCTGCACAGCAACTGGGAATCATGATTGCATGATTTCTTTATGTAAAAGTGTTTTGCTGAAATATCAGAGTGGACAGACATGTTAAAATGAAACAGAACACGTTTAGATTAAATTTGCTTCTATCACGAGCCCCAGTCCTGCCGTTATTGCATTTCAGAAGGATGTTGCTTTAGCAGTCTCTCATAAAATGCAAACCGTTATTTTATGTCTCCCCCTCACTGCCTACATTTTCATTTTCCATATTCCCTTTGCACTGCAGACAACTTGTGGGCCCAATATATATAGTGGTGTTTTCTACTGAACAGCCTGATCTGGTAGTCCATGGAGCATCACTTGATATTATGACTGAATATTATCCCCAACCTCACTCATGCTCTTTATTTGGAGATGAGAACAATGATTTCATACAATTTAAAGGAGTTTCACCAGGGATATCTTTGCCCCAACAAGCTGTGGGTATAATGACAGCCAAACCCTCCATGTAGCAGGAGGCCTGCCCCTGGATGAATCTTGGTCTCTAGATTGGCAATTTTCCTTCTTTGGCATGAAGAGCTGGCATACAGGATTCACTATCGTGCTGATAATCCAGTAAACAGAGAAATAAATCTGACAGTCTCCTACTGGAATTTCACTAACTGCAGGCCCAATTATAGAACTTCATTGCAACTATGGCACAGGGATGCTATTTAGCTGCCTTATGGAAAATGCGTTCTCCACTTCCTTTGCTAGTAGGATGGTCTGTTCTCCATAGGGTTTACATGTGCTTTCTGTTTCTTGGCATGGAAGATGTTTGTTTTTCCTGGGGCTTTGAACTCATAAATGCTTTTGAACAGATAACAAGAGTTGAATATTTATCTTCCATATGTGTAGTTGTAGGACACAATTTACCATCATCATATATTGAAATGTATGCAGGAAGTTCAAGTATGATTGACTATGTAGTACTAAGTCATGTTTTGCAAACCATAACTAGTTTGGTACAAGGGAAGGGGTTTCAGAGGCTTTAGACCCACCAAGAGGAAAAGTCCAACTACAAGGAATCACGTGAAAACCTAACCAATAAAGGGGAAAATGGGCAAGAAAGAAAAAGAGCAAACTCAATAATGAGTTTCACAGCACTGCTGAAATATTTCAACCTCTTGGGCAGCCCAGATAGAGAGCCATAAATTCGGACGGACCCTAAACTGCGTATTCATCTGTACCAAGGTGTCACAGGTCCCCAGGAAGAATAGAGGCTGGGAGAGATGCAAGGTGACCCCTGTTTTATTTGACTTGGTTTTGGGCTGCAAGATCTATGCTGCAAGTTTAAGTCATAGTTGTGTCAATGGCCAATAGAAAAAGCATTGGGAAGACACCAATGCTATATACAAGCTGGGATCATCTCATCATTAGCTCCTTTCAGGATTACTACACAGAGGCAAATGCTTAAATCCTTACAGATATTAATCTATCCCTTATGCCTTGTGGGGAAAAAGCTATGAAACAATAAGGAAATGGGTGGGTTTGGATATTTCTTATGTTCTGGAAATGCAGGGTATTGTCAATGGCGGTTTTGGAGAGGCTACATTTTATATGATGGCAGAATATTCAGGAAATGTTCTCAGACATACTTTGAGATTGGAGAGAAGAGAGCAACCAATGTGGTTAATCTGGGAATGATCCACATGGAGGCTGCGGTTTACAACCTTAAGATTGTCAAGAATAAGGATGTAGGATCTGAAAACTGTGACAGTGGAGAAAGCAGCCTCACCTCTGAGAGGGGACTGCATAATCTAGCGTGTGCCTTTAAGAAGTTGAGAAGAAAGAGGCAAGAGTGAACAAAGTAATAATCCTTTAAGATAACACCAATAACACCATGGGAAAAGTCAAGAAAACAGTAAATGAGAGCCTCACTAGCATGAGATATAAGAAGAGTAATGGGTATATCAGGAAAAGAATCTGCTTTGTTGAGAGGTGGAGACATATCAAGGAAAACAAAAATTTAGAGAAGCACCTTTGGAGAAAAAAATTCAAAATAATACAAAAAGATTATAATTTGTGCTTTTAAACACATTTGTGGAAACCAACAGTGATTGAAACTCATTTCCTTCAAGCCTGTAGATTAACGTCTTTGCAGTATCTTTTTATTGTGGTTCTTCAGCCTGACACTGCCTTCATCACTCTGGCTGGGGTGAGTTGTGTTTCTTCCCCCTACAGTCACTGCTTTCAAAGCCCAGAAAGGTCTAAGAGGCCAGAGCTGAGCAGAGGAAAGCTGCCCTGTGCAGCAGCCTTTCCACCTCATCTGTCCCATGGAATGAACAGATGAGATATCTGACCATTCCCTGTTATGAGATCTTACTAAGCAGCCCTTTGGTAAAGCACTAGCTGGCCTTGTATTTCGTCTCTTCTGGCAGATGAGATGACAGTATGGTATGGCAGTTTGCAAACCAGCTTAATGTCTTTCAGAGGGATAGGTCTTCAGTTCCCTTCTGACTTTAAGACTGCAAACATGCCAAGAAAGAATTTACATGCTTAAAACATGTAAGTGATTTTGTTGTGCAAGTAAGCCATAAGCTGGGTGGCCACATGTTTAAGGTATGTTCTTGTGGGTCCAGAGGCATGAAACTAAGCCTTGATGCAGGCTCATGGCGAGGGCTTTTCTGAACTGACTCAACTGCAAATACATGCACACCCATTCCACCTGTAGAGTCAAACGCAGATAAACGTGACTGTGATCGTAACAGTTTCTTTTGAGCTGTGAGATTGGAAAACCTTCTTCAACAATGTAGTTGAGTGGGCCAGGGATGTTCCAGAGAGTCTTTGATACCTCTCCCTCCCACAACCTCCTCCAAGTGCAATGTCACCAAGGAATAGGGAAAGTATTTCGTTTGTGGCTCAGTCAATGTTCATGACTACGCCCTGAAGCTATTTCATTGTGCTGGACTTGTTTCAGTGCCAGGACTCATTTGTTGACCTGGGTTCATGAGGTACTTTGAAACTGAGACTGCTAGCCTGTGCCAAAGCAAAAAAAGTTAACAGGCCTTTTGTCTCCAACATAGCAGGACCAATCCACACAGGTAATCAGAGAGGCTGACCAAGTTCTTTCTAATTTTTCTCTACCAAGACTGCCTAGTCCCTTCCAAACCTAGTCAAAAGCCAGATTTCTTGGGTGAATTGGCCTGAAATTCTGTGTTAAAGAAGCTTCAAAGGACAAATCAAATCAAATACATTTAGAAAACTCTTCTGACTTCTGAGAGGTTTGTACAAATTCAAAAGGATATGCCTGGAACTAAAATTTGGTGTTTTTACCAAACTGTTTACTTGCAATGTATTATTCAGCTACTAACTTTCTCTGTGGGCTTTGTAAAAATCTAAGCTGTGTGTGGTCCCTGGTACATATGGGAGACAGGGCTGGAACTTGAACTGTCTGTGTTTGTAGCTGCATTTACTGTCTTTAATGGGTGTTTGCATTACGTTACCAATACCATAAGCCTTTTCCCCCGTCCTGCTACACCTAGCTGTATTTATAATACACTGTGAACAGAAGATTGTAGCTAGTCAGCTGCAGGAGTGTTCACACAAACTGCTAGAGCTCAACTTCTTGATCTCTCCCTCTCCTTCCTAGCCCCTTCTACCAACTTCTCTTTTACATAATAAATTCTGGCTCACAAATGGATTTTGGAGTTGACATAGAGGATCATCAAAGACTGAATGTTACCTTTTATCAATTTTTATTTCTTAGTTTTTGCCTTGTCAGTCCTTAGGTCCTATTTTTCATTTTACAAGCCTTGGATTATCAGTAATAACTGAACCATTTCCAACTACTTGTATAATCTGCTTATTTATAAACTTCTGAAGCCAATTGGAAGCAACCACCTAGATAGTTATTAAGTATTTCTTGGTCCTTTCTGGCATTTTCTTCAAGGAAATTAAAAAAAAAAA
>VYXH01004186.1:24066-42127 GCA_013397275.1 Burhinus bistriatus
CCACCCCCACCCTTTTCCCTCCTAACGCTGGCTATTGCTTTAAGGGCAGACGACGCATGGTAGAAGCTCTCACATAACGAAGTCCTCAGATTATTTGTGCAAACTGGGTTGCAATCATTTTCCCTTCCGCCACATCCCACATTCTTCAGGCAGGCTGTAACACAATAACAAGTGTGCCCAAGAGGACAGAGCTCGCAGCAGCTGGTGTCTGACAAATTATCCTGCTCCAGACAGGCAAATGGTGACTTGTGCTCCATCCCTCCAAGGGACATATGTTTTGGTTTGTCCCTCCACACTGGGTCCGGTGGGCCATATCCTCCTGTGATGGAAATCAGCACAGTCCCCTTGGAGCCAAAGGGTCTCACCTCTGCTGGAGGTCATTTTCCCTCCCCAGCTGCTGCTCGTGCGTTTCAGCGTGATGGGAAACAGGCAAGGCTCTTAACGACTGCCTGGGCCATGCTGAGGAGGAAACAGTCTGAGAACTTGGATGGTCCTGTGCTTCTCCTGAGGAACAACTGCCAATATTATCTGACAAGGAGAAAGGGGAGGATGTTTCATAAAATTAATTAATGACCAGTATGAAACAAGCTAGGAGCATCAAATTAATTTCTGCCAGGCAGACAAGCTTGGAGTTGCTAACACTCAGTCTAGTGACATTTGGTATAAAACTGCTGGTCTATTAACTTATTCTGTCAGGACCACTAAGCTATGTGAGTATGATTCCTGAACTCTTGAAACATACCCAGGTTGCAGAGTTTCTGGTTGGTTTTCTTTCTGTATTTCAGCTTTTTATTTTTTTTCATCATGATTTCTCTCATGTGGTAGAAAGGCCTGTTGTAGGCTAAAACCAGAGAGAAAGCTATCTAATTTTCTTTGCATCCACACCATTTTTCCAGGTGTTCATGGTGACGTGGTTGCAGTTCTTCAGGGCAGCTTTCCTGGCATGAAATCCTTTTCTCTTTTGTCCTTCACAAACATTACCATAAGACTTGAGTACTTGGTGCAGGGCTTTTTCTCAAGCAGGGGTAATCCCTACAGGTGAAATCTCATAACATTAAACATGAACCTCTAGAAAACACAGTCATCAGGGTTTTTTTCCTGTTAGAAATTTCTACCTTCAAGCCAGATGTGGGTATGCCTCATGTCCCCGCCACCACCACCTTGCTGTGGTGCTCACAAGAAAGCCAGAAGACTAGGCAGGGGAAAATGCACGGTGGGAGAGCAGTATCAAAGTGGCTGATGCAGGTGAGGGCAGAGACCTCCTATTTCTGCTCCAGTATTTCCAGTGAGCTGGCAGGTCTCCTTCCTGCACAGCTGAGCCCAGAGACATTACCTTGCTGCCCCAAGGAGTTCATAGCAGAGTGGAAGGAGAAAAATGAGCTTAAAGAGGTAAATCAATTTGCTACCACACTACACTACTCCATAAGCTAGCTGTGAGACTAGGAACAGAGCCTCCTCCTCCTGCAACTATTTATTCAGTCGCTAGACTGTATCTTCTTCAATGGACAGCCCCTCTTGTTTGCTTTGCATAGAGGACCTGATCCACTGCTCAAGTATGGCAGATGTGTTTAAACAGCCACATTTCTCATTTAATAAGTTTTGAATTTTAAAGCAAGAGACAGGATAAAGACAGAGGGAATTTAGTTTCTGGTATTAAATTTCTTGATTGGTTTAGAGCTATATATATTTTATACATATATATTTCAAATTAAAGCCTTCTGAGACTTTTTGTGATTTACAGTCCTTTAGCAGTGAAGACTTTAAGACACAGAAGGAGCATTTGAAGTCTTTATTAAATCATCTATTTGATAGCAGCTCCTACTAATACAGTCAGACTTTGGGGTTTATCACAGTTCCTATGAAGGACCCTGATTTTCAGGGTTTTAGACCAATGTGGTCTTAAAACCTGCCCACAGCTAAAATACATTTTTGGTCTTATCACACCAACCTTACAGTAAATTGGAACAGGAATTAGAATAGTGCAAGAACAGTTAGGTGGTTTCTGATTACTTCTTGTAGAAAGACATAAAAGTTCAGAGTCTTGGCATGCTGTAAAAGATAAAGTTCCTTTCATCCCAACATTTCCTATCTGACAATTTATGTTTTTTCATGATGCTGAAGTATCACCATCTTGTCTCACACAATTTGCCTGCACATGAGATACCACAACATGGAAAGAAAGATTTGGGCCCTGGCTGAAAGCCTGAGGTGTAGTCATCCTTACTATGCTTTTCCATCCTGAATAAGGGTGGAAGGTAGGTCTTCCTTGAAAAGACACCTCTGTCTTTAACATCCTATGGCTGCAAGTTTCATAAGTTCTCCACAGAATATATCTATTTAATTGTTTGCTGCGTGTTACTCTTTTACAAGCACTTGTTTCTATTGATTCATGTTTTCAGGATAAAGCAAACCATGGTGATACCTCTTTCAGAATACAGAACTATGATAAATTATTTTTTTTAAAGTTTTTTGGACCAACGGAGACATCTGTTTCCAGGTGCAGCTGTAACAGAAATAACAATGAACATAATAAATAACAAGTATGAGACACACCAGTAGAAGCTGATTTACCAACTCATTGTTAAAAGCAATAGATTATTAATGTATCTGCCTCACAATAGATTACTGATGTAATAATTTAAACTTTTATTAAAAAAGCCCCATAATCTGTTGATGGTTTTGCATTAGAATTATTTTCAATTTGGAAGATGCTGCTATGACAAAATTGAAAGATTTCATTAAATGTTTTGAAAAGTTAGCTGTCTTGTAGCGGTGAAAGCCGTAAGACCAAAAAGAAGCATTCCCTTAAGAAGGGGTAACTTTACTGCAGGTATGGTAGTCTCAGAGATGTAAGCAAGAGAAATTTTATAGTTTCCAATTAACTTTTCTGTCAGAGATGGTCTAACATACATATCTGATTTGGCTCAGAGAAGTTGGGTTCAGCTTTGAAGTATCTCAAACATAAAGAAAAGGTTTTAAGACTGGAAGTATTTTCTGCTTTTTCCAGCTGCACCTGGCTTGTCTATTTAAACATATGGCCTCACCTGGCAAATGTTGTCTTCCGCAAGGTCAGGTTGATATTTCTGGAATAATGTATTCAAAAAACTTCATTTCATAGGTAATTTCCAGGTTTCTTTCCAACTGGACGTGGGTGACGTCAAATCTGCTAGCATTTCTTAGCGAATTTAAAGTTCCAGTATTCCACCAGGCCTTCTACAAAGACAAGTTTATTCAGACATAAGCACTATACTTCATCTGGCAACCTTAAAAAGTCATAAGCCTTTCTGACTTGGGAGGTGCCTGAGCAAGCCTCATTTGTGGGTGAGTATCCACAGTTACAAGCCAGACATATGCACTTGCCTGCAGCACTCTCTAAGTTTCAGAGGATCCTCTTTCCGTGAGAAGCTTCGGAGAGTTTTTTAGCATCCTTGCTCACAACATTTCTGGGTGGAAAAGGCCAGAAGTTCTCAGATGAGAAGCTGGAGCTTTGTCTTTGCCTGTCTCTCTGCAGTTGGGTGTCTGTGTGCATGCATATTCTGTAAAAATGCATACAAAGGTAGGTATATGCATTTCCATGTGCAGTGTGTAAATAGAATAGCCACTCTCTAGCACCCTTCATCTTTTTGAAATGTAGGCTGACTTCAAGCAGGAATGGTGAAATGCTTCCTTTGTGGGAGGCCAGACAAATCTTTTGCTCCTGCCATTGGTAGACTACCGATTTGCACATACATCAGTAGAAGTCCAGAGTTACACTTCCCACCTCCTGCCTATCCAACCCCTCAAGATAATATGTCTGTGGACATGTGAAATGAGGTTACAGGCCACATCCAGCCCACCAGCTGTAAATCCCACAGCCTGACATGACATCATTGTAAAGCTTTTCAGTTGTTTTACCTTATTTTTCTTCACAGTCTACAAATCCTGGTGAGACTGATGCTGAAGTCTCCTCTCCTCTCCTCTCCTCTCCTCTCCTCTCCTCTCCTTTTCACCTTCAGAATTATATATGTTACCATTGTAAATGCTGCTGAGCTACTAATGAAATACTATTTAGAGTTGAAGATGATTAAGACTTTTGTATAATTTTTTGTTTTAAACACGTGGGGGGAAAATTGCATGACTAGCATATTTTAAGTATGTTCATAATCAGATAAGTATCTTTGTGATTTGATTTATAGGAAATGGCAATAAAAGCATTATCTATAGAATGCTTTTCAAAAATTCATCATTCCACAAATGTGCAAAACCATCTCCTATGTTTAGGGAATAATTTGTGTCCTTTTATTGGAAATCATATATATGCTTAACAGTGTGCCCTCACTGTTGAGCCTATCTGCATAGGTTTGCTGTACCACTTAGGTGACCAGTTCAAGGTGCATATATGCGTGGAGTTTTAGAAAATACCCAGTTTGCTCTGTCCACCAAAGACTCTAAAGTTCAATATGCCACAAAGCACAAGAAAGCCTGATTGTTCTGTGAGAGTGCAAAATATTAGGTCCAGTTCTGACATATCTTCAAGTCCCTTGCACTGTCCAAATGAATTGGACAGCAGAGATTAGACTGTGGTGTAACATCAACAGAAGGATGCTATATTTTGGGGCTGAACTCATGGACTCCTGTATGCTCCAGAATACCATGGTATCAGGATTCCTGTAGTCTTTCTAGCCCTCCTCAGTTACCATACTCAGAATTTGAATGAAGAATATTACAAACTTTGGGTCTTTTTTCAGAAAACCTCAGCTCTGTAGCTGCATGGCTGAAGATGATAATGTGAGTCAGTTGTAGTGATCACAGGGGTGAGGGCTTCAAAATTCATGGTGTGAATCAAAGCAATCAATATGTTATTGCAGTAGCACTGAAGGCTTGATTCATGACATCGAACTGCTTGGTGAAAATAGTGGTGGCCTCTGCCACTCCTCTGTGTGTATCAGCACTACGCTGCATTTTGCTGCTAGTCGAAATCCTAAAGCTTGTCAGGGCAAGAGATGGTGCTTTTGTACATATGTATGCGGTGCCTAGCAAACAGGACCCCTGCAGAGAGCTCCAGCATCAGTGTTCTGCAGATGTTATCAACAGCTTACTGTGACAAAACATGAAGGACTGATCTCAAATCTAGGGATGGGCTCAGATCAACTTTCTGGGCTCAAACACCCCTGAAGCACAAGGGTGTTGAAAATCCAAGCTCAACTATACATAGGATCTTTCTTACACCTGGAAAGTCCCAGGCTGATGCTGAACCATCTCATAACTAGCTGGTGTTTCTACAAGGTGCAGGTGACAATTCTGAAATCTGTGAAGGTCTCAGCAAGCAGTGACTGGAAACTCAGGATGTGTGTTTCTGTACTTTGACAGTATAAATTAAGCACTTACTGTTGCTTCTTTGCAGTTTCTTACATGTTATAATCCAGCCATACTCTATCAGTCTGTGAGGGGGGCTTTCTTAGCACTCAGCATCATTTGTTTTCTTTATTCCTTGTTCCTGTCAGAGGGCAAACACTATTGCTGTCACTTAGAAAAATAGGATTTTGCCTGCTGTGCTTGAGAAATCTTCAGCACCAGGCTCATTGTATAGGTTCCAGGAACTCCTGTTGTAAGGCTGGGATTCAGCCGACTGATCTATAGCTGCAAAGGTTCACTGCTTTACTGCACTAGCATAAAGTGGAAATGTTGTAACATTCCCATCTGTGAAGACTTGCCAAAAGAGTTTAGTGTTTCAAAAGCTACGTACTGAACGAAGACAAGATCTCACTACAAGCTGTGGGAGATGGGAGAGTTTATGAAGCAGAAAGTATGGGCTAAGGGAGAGATCAGACCAGTGATAGTTTACTGGCCTTGCAATTCTTTTAAGAGGCACTAATGGTAGTGGACTGCTACAGTGGAAGTAGACCCAGACTCATTTAAGGCAGTAGCATGAAATTGGTTGCAATAAAATTATGCATTAAATGTGCATTATGTTTAATAAGACTATATTGCACTCCCAATGTTTACTCTGTGCCCACTGAGGCTGATCCAATTTTCTAAAGTTCTCCAATTGGTTCGCTATCAGATTTTCAGCCAGAAGGTCAAATTTCACTTGCTGTTAGTACATGTCTCCATTACTTTGCTAAGGCATTTACACTCCATATTCATTACCTCTTCCTCTCTTTTATCTACCTCCTGTAACTTGACTGGTCCAAAACTTTCCCTGTAGGTGGCATGTTTGACACAAATGAGATCAGTCTTTAATAGATGTCAACTCAAGAACATACACACGTGCAAACACTCACACAAACATGCAGACAGAAATAAGGGGAGAAGGTTATTTCCAGACCCACATTGGTGTTAATTTTATGTTGCTTCACTCAAGGTGTATAAGTGACCTTTGTGAAATCATGGGTTTTAGGTATGAAACTGGGAACATAAGTAGAGAGGCTGGAATATATGTTTAGAACAGTATGTGATCATGACTATACCAAACTGGGAGCTGGATTGTTTTAATCAGAGGCAATGATAGTTTTAGTGTTCCAAAAACACATTATTTCCCAGCATCCCAACAAACTCTGTCAGCACTGAGCTCGATGTGGGTAACGCAGGCGAGGAACCAGCAGGCATACTTTCTTAGGGCTTTCTGTTTCTTCATGAATGCTTTAGCAGGAAAATACAAGCCTGCTTGTATTCTGTTCTCTTCTGTTAGGAGATCATGTTGAGAGAATTCAGCATGTCTAACAAGTTACAGCCAATAACATAGCATTCATCACTCCAAAATGGACTGTCCCTGTTAGCAAAGCTGGCTGGGTTACCCAGAAGGAGCCATTGTCCGGGACACTCGGTACTCTGCCTTGGCAGTGAGGTTTATGCCTAGCATTCAGCTTGATTAGTTAGGGAAAATGCAGTGGAGGCCCTAAAAAGTCTTGCCAATGCCTCAGATAATGAAGTATTTGAATCAGCTAGCTGCAAGGTATGTCTACCCCGCTGTCACCCCTCTGTCTCCAGGCTGATCTAGATGTACCCATGCTTGCTTTAAAGCTCTCTGTTGGCAGGCTGCTAGCTGTATGCACCCAAAACCTCCCCGAGGTGCTGCTAGGAAGCCTGCAGGGTGTGCCGGAGCACAGGGGCCAGCCTGAGCATAAAGCCTAAGCCAACGCAGGAGTACAAAGGCATGGCACCAGTCACTTTTTGCAGTCCAGCTTCTTCTCCAGAGGATGGCTGGGTGTCAAGTGACCTCTCCACAGTAGCTGGAGACCTCTCCTCCCCTTGGTCTTCAGAGGAGAGCCCCGCTAAAGTGAGGTGCTGCTCAAAACACAGGGAGTTTGGGGCAGAGCACAGGGCATCTCTGATTGACTGCATGGCTGGCCTTCTCTGCCTCTTTTGTCTCTGCAGGTACAGACTGTGAGATAACTTGTGCTGCCTCTTTATGGACAGAGCCGCATTTTGGTGTCACTCCTCTGTAGTTCCTACAGTTATTACGTGGAAGTGGCACTCTGTGGGTTCAGGGGCACCACTTACCACTGTGGGGAACACCAATATTCATTTTTGAGCTTGAAGTGCCTTATTTTTATATGATATTGAGCATCTGACCTATTTTATAACAGTGCTTTGGGTGTTGTGAACTGGATACCAAAATCTGTGGTCCCCCAAAGTCATTACTTTCAAAAATCCTCGGAGAAATTTTGCTACTGACCTCTAAATGGGAATACTGCGTTTCTTGAACATCATCTTTCATTAGACATGTGTGACGATCCTGATAATAGCACTTTTACAAGAGTTTACATGTGTGGCTCTGGACACCCGTCCTTCCATGGTGCCATTGCTTGGGACCCTGACTCCTGCTGGCAGGAGGGGAGGACCAAGTGCCTAGCAGGAGATGTACCTGCCAATGAGCTGCCGCAGCCTTCGCAAGGTGCCTTCAATCCCCTTCAGACAGCCCAGAATAACCTTTGGCAGAAGACTGGGGCAAACAGCTGAGGCAGCGGCTGCCTTGGCTAACCCAGCTAAATCCATCTGCAGCCATGAGTCAGAGCCCTAAATCTATGTGCTTCCAGTCCCCACCTGCTTCACACTTGTCCTTTCATTTTTCCTCAAACAGTGAGCAGTGGGCCTGTTTTCTTCTGGTGTCTGTCCAGGCTCTCATGCAGTAGTTGTCTTTGTTGGGATGTCATATTGCTGCAGAAGATAGTGCTGCTGTTAACTGACCCCAACGTATGTCCCAAAGGTCTTACGTGGAGGGACAGGGTCAGAGAGCCCTGAGGTAGAAAAGGGACAGCAGTGCCTTTGGCTGCATGGAGAAGCCTAGAGGAGACAAGTTGTTTTAAGATTGCACCTCACAAGAGCCTTTGCGTGATCAGGCAGTCAACCTGGGCAAAGGGTTTAGGCTTCACCCAGGCTTCCTCAGTCGGCACTGTGTTTCAGGCACGTGTAGTCCCCACTCAGAAGGATGTGTTCACATACATGTGTAATGATTTTGCCTGGCTTTTTCTCTGGGATGTGTTTTTTTGCTTAGTCCCAGCTGTTTGTATTTGCTGCTGCTACCTTGAGGCTGAGGGTTTGAGGAAGGACTAAACTTCATTGGTGCCTGCTAGTCAAAAACTTACAAAAAAGGGTACAGTTTTGATTTGGGTAAATTAGATTAAATTGCTGAGAACAACAAAAGCAAACAGCCTCGGCTATCTTGTTTCCATGCATAGGAAAGAAAGACCTAATCCTTTTCCCACTGAAATCAGCAGAAGGGATCTCACTGAACTCAGTCTGCATTGTATCAGGCTACAAGTAAATACTTCTTATTCTGGATTTAATTTTTATTATTATTTGTATTATTATTATTACAGTCTTTGAGTTCTTTTCTTTCCTCTGTCTTTTTCTGATTTGCTTTGGCATCATTGTGTTCCACCAGAAGAGTGGGCTGTGGAATATGTTTGTATGACGATAGATGGCCCATGCTATTATATTCCATGATTTACATATAATTGCATAATTTACATGTAATTGGTAGAAGGCCAGTGCAGTCATGAAAGCGCAGCTGATACATACTTTCGGTTAAAACTCCCCTATCAAATAATAGTTGCTTACACAAAAAAAGGTAAAAGGAGCTGGATTTGGATCACAGTGATTTGTGTTTTGTGGGTTTTTTTTAAAACAATATATACAATTTGCTGCATGGAGGAATGGTCATCCTAGTCAACCTTAAGTTTTTCCATGGTCCTGTGAGAGGAGAAAGTGAGTTTTAACTCCATAGCAGCCCATGGAAAAAAATTGTTGTGACTTGCACGGAGCCAGATTTACTGTAGGAACCCACAATGTCCTTCAGTGCAACCATCAAAGCAGAGGGAAGAAGACTTTAAGACATATAGCCTTCAGTTCAAAGGACAATAAAGCCCTGTTTCAGCACAGCACAAGCACAGTCATTTCGACCTGAGTAGATGTAAGGCTGTAATCCAGGAAGGTGCTTACACACATGCCTGCCTGTAAACAAATGCTTAATCCCATTGGAATCAACTGGGCCCCAGCTCAGCTTGGGCTTTCTTTGCTGTGTTGAACTTAAACATATGCAGTGAAGGGAAAATTGCTCACAGCACCCTCATCTTTAACAAGCACGATGGAAAAAGTCTGCAGTGAAATCAGCGGGACTTCAGCTAATGTGATTAAGGGCCTTTCTGAATCCAGCCTTCTGCAAACCCAGGCCCATGGACTCTGTTCAAAGCCTGCTGAGGGCAGCGGGTGCTGGATCAGACCCTGGATGCAACTGGATTTTCTCACACTTCTGCAGCTTCAAAAAAAGCTGAAAAGATTTGAGAAGGAAAGAAAGGGTAATCAAGGGTGTGTTTTATTGCTTCATCACCTTTCAGAAAAACAGCTGGTGAATGAAATGAGTAAGGTTATGAGAAAGTAGCCAGATCCAAACTGATTCTTTTATTTCCCTCCTCCAAATGACCTGCAGGCTGCTAGTTTTGGTTTCCACTCTCCCCAGAACTAACTGAGATCAGCAGGCCACAGGTCATGTGAGGAGCAGAGATCATACCGAAATAAGCTGTTCTCTCATTCCTTCCAGCCCTGCTCTTTGGTGTGTTCCCTGTTGAAATTCAAGGTTCCTTCTCTTCATATTTCAAGGCGTTTTTCTGATTAGAACTAAATAGAAGATGGAGAACTAGATGTTGTCCGTGGCTCATGCCCATATTTCCTATAAACTGCTTGCAAGCATGTGAAGAGTTCTCCAAATTGACAGTGTACGCAATGTCCAAATCTAATTTGAACTGCATGGTGCAGCTTCAGCTTTCAATCACACAGCACTTCCTCTAAAACAGTGTCTGCAGCTACATTTCCAAATTGGGACATTTGAGAAATTGCTCATCACGCAGCTCCCTCAATAGACTAACATATGTTTCAGGAGAGTCAACAGGCTGACAAACTCCAGGCCACTGAGAATTTTATGTATCAGAGAGCACATGTCGTACATGAATCAAAGTGCTTGTCATGCTTTGGGACTTGGTATGTGTGTATCTAGAAACATTTTCCAGTATGGTTATTAATTATCGGGATGCTGTAAACAAGTCAACCTTCCTCACACATCTTGTTTCAGCTCCATGAAGCAACAGAGAACTCATGCCAAACGACGTTGTCAACCCAGAAAGGCTCACCCACCTTCTTCGCTCCAAGCACTGTGAATGATCTTATTGTGCTCGACGGGACACGCTTCTTAAAAATAAGCACATTGTTGGGTTTTGTGGGATTGACATGTAAAATGCTTGGAGAAGCAGACGTGGGCGTGGGAGGGTAAGGAAGATCTATCTTCTGCATGGGACAAAGGAGAGGACTTCCAAAGGTCTGGGGATCTGTTCCTGTTTCCAGCTGAAGTTTGGCCCTGTGGCCTTTGCTCACTCTCTCAGCAATGAGGACATTAGTGGTGACTGACCTCCGTGGGGTGTTGTGAGGGTAAAGTCATTAATGTCTGGGAGGTGCTCAGAGACAATGGTGATGAGCACTATAAAAAAGCCTATAAATAATAGATTAAAAGTTTCCTTCTGCTGACTAATACTTGTTGTCCTTTATCTTTTACCACAGCAGAAATGCACAATTTAACCACTACACAAAAATGCTGAGGTAAAAATTCAACACTGGTTTGGAGAAAGGTACCTTGTTGTTTGCAAGGAGCTGGTGAAAAGAACACCTGTGAACTGAAGAACTTCTCTGAGATGGAAACCCATAGTTTCTCCATCATTGCTTGTGACAAAAACGCCTTTTATATAGCAAGTTGGTTTTCTTTAGGGCAGGCTTTTTTTGTCTTCAGTTGAGGGTGGGCTTTTGGGGGTATTTGGCATTTTGTTTGTTTGTTTTTCCATCAACAGTGGCTCCCAGAGCAAGTGACGTGGTAGGGATGGTGAGTTTGCATTTTGCTTTCTCCTGGAAGAACACCTGTAGAAGGCTTATTGACGTCCATCACAGAAACAGTTCTGGGCCATCAGAGACCATATCTTGGAGAACTCCTCTGCCACAGACTTTCTGTGTGCCAAATGGCATGTAGCTGAATGCCTTTGTTTCCCACAAGCTAAAAAAAAAACAAAAAAAAAATTATGAAAGAGCCTATATTGTGAGAGTGAATTAGCAGCACATTGTGCTTTGATAGGCTGTACTAATATCTGCAGAGACGCACCCTGCCTTCAACTTAGAGGTGACTATTTTACTCTCTTAGAAGGCAAGTAATGCTTGAACTGAGTTTGGTGCTGCTGAAGGTTCAAGAAGTTTGCTAGACTTGGAGACAAATTTAGCGTTTTGATTGGAATTTGTGTTGTTATAATTTAATTTCCTATCTGTTGATGGATGGGTGGTCCTTTTGTCATTTTAATATACAGTGGTTCACCCAAGCTGTGCATTACGGACCTCAGAAGGTGGAAACTGAATCTCAAATCTTGGTTTGGATTCTGTGGTGTCTTAACAGACAAACTTCAACTACATCAGGAAATTGTTCCTTTCTTTAGGGCTACAGGACTTGGCATTCTAAGTGTACACACTACTGTCCATGCACATGTAGAGGCAGTTTGCAAAGAGAAAATGCTTCACTGAGAGATGTGAGGACTATCTTTTTCCAGTTGTGCTGCTGTCATGCCACGCTACTTAGGAAACATCTGTTATCTCTCGGTGACTCGGTTTCCCTATCTGAAAATTACAGTGCTTTTGTTTTTCTTCCACTGTAGAGAGTTTAAAGTGGTGTCCACGGAAAAGCTACTTTAGAATAGCTATTATATGTATACACATAAACAGACAGAAAATTAGAGTGACGCACCCCGAGTTGTTGCTTAACCTAGTGGCACGTATGCACCAATATGCCAAGTTTGATATCACTCAAACATTTGCTTATCTGACTTTTGTTTCCAGACGTTGTCCTTATGTCTCATTCACCTCTGCCACGTAAAGGTGGAGACAAAATTTCAGGAGTAGGAATCATCAGATGGATGAGCCCTGAGGTGTTTATCCAACGTTTTTGTTTGTTCCACCACCTTATTGGTTAGCAAAATTTCTGAGCTGTGCTTAAGAATGCCACCTCTCTTTGGGTAGCCTTTTCATGTTTGTGTTGTTATTACTGGCATGTTATTTCAGGTCAGCTGCAGCAATGTAGAGCAGGTCTTGCTATTGGCGTGGTGGAGATGGTTGTGAAGAAATGTGCTCTAACACTAGAAAACAAAATGTCTGTGAAGGCAAACACTTGCTGTTTTCCATTTTCTGACTAGAGGAACAAGATAGTGTCTTGAACTGTGTAGTGGCTTTGAATCCTAGGGCTTCGGTCTGGGGAACCTCGCTGGGGTTTCACTTCCCCAGTGTTCCAGTTGGCACAATATTGCAGCCGCACACAAGGAAATTTGTACCCAGCACACAGTCCTTCACATAATGGATATAAATATGATTCTTGGAATTTACCAAACAATAGGCAAGAACACTATTCCCAACAGGCTGGAGGGGAGTTAAGTACGAAGGAAACACCTGCAGAAGTGGGTATCCATTGTTTCCTTTTGATGTTTATCACTGTGCCTAAATCTGGAAAGAATAGGATCTTCTGGCCTTCAAAAACAATTTCCTTCCTAGCCTTTATTGCTTGGAGGAATCTGTCCTTCTCAAGGATTCCTGTTTTGGAGACAGTGAAAATTATCTCTGTGCCTGGGTGAAATTTCATCTCTGGCTCCTCTCAAGACTGAGCAGGTAACTTTTACAGATCAGGTAATTTGAAATGATGGGCTGTGGTGAGTGACACTTGTGAGCTGCCTCTCACCATGGCATATGTGGATACACCAACAGTGTCGCGGTATCGGCACTAGGAGGGAGGTGCAGAGGTGGATGAAGATTGGGACTGGGCTGAGGCTGCTACTTGAAGTTTTCCAGACCAGGGGCCTGACAGGCACAGTCCTGTCCTCCAGCATTTCTCTAGCGCTCTGAGGGATGAAAACTGCAAGGAAATGAAGGGACAGCCCGATCCTCATGCATTTTTGGTCAGCAGAATGGCCTGACCCCTGCACGGTGCGAGGTCACGAGCAGGCCCTCCCATTGCCTTATCACCTTTAGAGACAGAAAGCATGTCTCCAAAGCCAGCCGCCTCTGCAAGCTCCCAAATGCTCACACAGTTTTAGGAATCCAGCTTTGACTGCTATCCCTTCTGGCCAGTTCCATTGCTGCTCCGACTGCCTGAGATTTGTCTTCTCTTTATAGCACCTTTTATTATTCTTTTGACAGGCCTTGAATAGTGACGATGAGGAGACAGGGGCAGCCGTCCAGTGTTCCCAGTGGTGCTGTTTAATTGTAAGGTTGTTTTTCTCAAGCTGCCAGCTGGTCCTGACACTCTGCTTGTTTTGTCCCCCCTCAGGAGGCATTCTTTTGGTGGAAGTTACCTCGCTGACATTTAATTGGAGCAGCAAGTGCTGCTGAGCTGCTTTCTCCTCCACTTCAAGAAGAGCTGTGTAGCCAGCTTTCTCTTTGACCATGCCTCACCGCTTCTCACCTGGTTTCTCTACGTTTGCAGCAACCCAGTTGCTTTCAGCTTCCCTCCCCTTCCATTCCTCATCCAAAATCTTTCTTCTTTCTGATCTTTCCTTGGGCTTCAAAATCTCTGGAAGGAAAAGACTTGATTCTCTTCTCCTTTGTGCCGACAGAAACATGAACAAGGAGGCAAAGAGTTGTAAATCAGACAGGATATCTCAGCAAGGCTCTGCATGTAGCTGTAGTCCTCTCCCTTCTGCTCTTTCAGCCCCCTGCATGGTTCATTCAGACTGCCCCAAACCACAGAAGATGATGACCATGTGCACAGTGCATGACTGGCAGACCTCCACTCACTCTGCCTATACTCTAAATTAGCAGAGCATGAGCCCACCTTGTTGCACTCATCACGTGGTCATTTTTGCCTGGCACCATGACCCCAGCAGGGCCCCAGTGTGGGCATGGTGTTGTATGCATGCTTTCTTAACTGCTCACAGTCTTCATAAAGCATGGGCAGTGCAAGCCTGTGGCCACTTGCAGTATTCTTTGTGGATATGCCCAAAGTAGTGTCTTTACCCAGCCAAGGATCACAAGGGCGCATAGGTTTGGTAGCCATCCAGCTGCCCATGCCTTCAAAATTCTTCCCATGTTGTTATTTAACATGGTGGAAACCTCTAAGTTGTTGAGATGCCCAGGAGGGCACCAAGTCACACCCACAGACCAAGATTGCTGTCTAAGAAGAGGGGATGTGGATGGGAGGCAGGGACAGGGAATCACAGCAAACACGTCAGGTGTGTGATGAATGCCACATTACTGCTATCGCTTTTCCATCTAGCCTTCTCTGTGGGTCCCCCACTGGATAGTTACTTTCAGTAACGAAAAGTGTGTTTTGATAAATTCAAACCAGAAGAAAGAAATAAGCTCTCAGTCTCTTTCACAATCATTACTGTTACAATGAATATGTATGGTATTCCTGTACTATAGCAAATTATGCATATAATGTTATGCATATAGTGGAATGTATATTATATATTGAATATATTTCATATTGTGTATTGGAATATAATTTATATGTAATATTTTTTTCTGCATGTTCTGGCCACAGTTACCCCAGTGTAAATGCAGTGTGATAACACCAGCTTTATTGGTATTACCTTTGATAAACATAGTTTAACAGCCACCAGAAGGCACCAGCCAGAGCAAGCCAAAATGTGCCTCACACCCCCAAGTTTACTTACAGTATGAGTATAAACAATCCATGTGAGATGGCATGCGATTGTCATCTCATTCAGACTGTTACAACCACCTGAAAACTAAATCCATCTTTCTGCTGCTGTAGTAAATCAGTCTGAAAAGTCTTCAAGGCTCCCCCTCTTTGTCAGGACATCAAGAATGTATTCACACCAGCTACATTTGAGTTTGCAGTGCACAGCAAGGCAACCAGGAAAACACATTAAACTGTCACACCTGGAAAAACAGGTTGGTCAACAACACACTCTGTAAGTATTTTTGGATCAACTCTCAATTATATGCAACTTTTCCCCAGCATTTGTCAACTCTACAATAAATGACTGGAGGATTGAATACCAGCATGCAACTGTAGCATTTTTACATGCTTACACAGCCAGTAGAGTACGGGTCCTTGATAATTTCAACATCTGAACCTTTTAAATACATACTTATGATTTCCTGAATCTCTTGGGATATGTTATGGTTTGCCAGTGTATCCCTTTGCTGCTATTTATGTCACAGTATCACTAGAAGTCCCCAACCATGGTTGATTCCCACTGAGTTCAGCCCTGTCTCAGCAAGAGACAATCCAGCACCAAGACCTTCATCTAAGGACCCAGCTGGGAAAGCTGCTGAGATGCTCCTTGCCCCTGACTCTCCATTTAATGTTGGCCACAGAGCATTGACTTCCTCCTGAACACTAAGGTGACAAAGGTTTCAATTTCTAAATATTTTCCTTGGACCTTTAGTTTGACTACGTTTCGCCATACTGTCTTTCCTTCTATCTGTCTCTCTGACTCTTCTGAGAAGACTTTTAAGTCACTGATCATTGCAGCCATGGCCATGCTTTGCAGCCACGTAGATCAGGAGCACTTCCCTAGAGGACAGCACTGCTGGGATTAAAGCAGTGCAAAGTAATGCAGTCACAGTTTGAGCATGGCCTTTTACATTTATAGCACTAAATTAAAACTCTTGGGATGCAATAATCTGAAAAGGAAGATGACACAGTTCAGCAGTTATTTTGGAAGCTATTCATGTGGTCTTTCCTTAGCCAGATTCAGAGAGCCTGACTCAGTTCTCATTATCCTTTGCTCTCCAGAAGATTCATTATGTCTGGAGGAGGAAATTCTCTTGGCCATACACTTTTTGACTTGATTGAGGTCAACATTTTATTCAAGGATACTACCTGAGAAGAGTAAGGGACATGGAGATCACTATAATCCATCCTGATGTACAGAGAGAAGGTAACGGTGATTAGGATTATGAGTTGCTTGATGCAAGCTGTGTAAAATAACTCAACAGTTCTCATTTAGCCTATCTCATCTGAAACTTACTACCTTACCTGGCTCATTCTCTTTCACCACTCTTCCACACACACTTCATCTCCTCTACAATCTTTCAGCAGATAAATTCTCACTCTTTCTTTCCTACCATTATTCCAGACAACCTCCCAAATGGATATAGCCATGCTGACAGTGAACAGCTTTTGTTGCCTTAGTCCACATCCTTTGAAGAAGTGGTGTAATGACACTAACAGGAAAACTCTTCCTGTTGCTGTCTATGTGCGGAAGTGACAAGAGCCCAAGGTCTGTAGCATGAACAAATTCTTATTGCTGCAAATCCCAGTGGCCAGAATTGGGCTAGTGCTCAAACCAACCAGCTGGAGAAAGTCACACAGTGTTAGGTGAGCACCACTTTTAAATTACACATGTAAAATCCATCCAACAACTTTGTACTTTTTTATGCTGATGATTAGATAAGTTTGTTTGTTTCTGATCAGGCTAACACTGGTTCATCACTCTACCTAGAAGAGTTTTGAAGGCTCTAGAAGGACCAGCCTACTTGTATCCTGCACATTTTTGTGCATTACAACAGCACTTTGTGTGCATTTTTGAGCAGTTTCATCTTGATTTTTTAATGTTCACCGACCCTTGTACCTCAAGCTCCCCTTGCCCACTCTTTTAGAACAAAATAAGACTTTCATTCACTCCATTTTTTGTGACCAGGGACACAATGATGATTTTTTCACAATAGACATTAATGAATGTGTAAAAACTCTTCAATATTCATGATTAATCCACCAAATAGGTAGTTTTAAGCAAGCCTCAGCTGGCCACATAATGATTACCATGAAACAGTATGTCTTGCAAATCATGTAAGGGTTGCAGCTAGGATTCTTGAGAGATACAAGCTGATATTCCTCTGCTGGTTTCTTGGGTAGTTCCCCAGATTTACTGGGTTTTATGATCATATACGCAAGCTGTGATTATGCTTTAAAAAAATAAATTAAAGGAATTAAAATTCAAAATCTTGAAAATGCTGGAAATAAATAGTAAAACTGTTCTGGCTCAACTTACAGCAAGCACTTAGGTTTTCGTTCTGCCACTTAAGCACTGCACAGTTGAGAAGTCTGTGTATGAATCTTACATGTCTCCATCTCCCACTTTACAATCAAATGATACTTGCCCATATTCCAAACTTCAGAGAGCTCAGCAATTTTGTGTAGGATATGTCAAGTTAAGGGAAATTCAGTAGGGGCTGAAAGCTACATAGGAAAGGAGATGACAGTTGTTGGCCTCTCTTAAATTGTAAAGCACAATACAGAAATATACAACACTGTGGTGAAGCCGTTCAACTTAGTTTCAACCAGATGACTGCATTTACATGGTGCTTCAGCTTTGGCTTTATCAAAGCATATTAGGAATTGTTGACTAGCTCTAGCCAGAATAACTTCACTGTGAAAAAACTGAGAGCCCTGGTGGACCTGCTCACCACGAGACCTGTGGCCAGGATCTCTTCTGTGGACTCCACCTCTGGAGCAGGTTCAGGTCATAGAAACATAAAATCATAGAATCATAGAATGGTTTGCGTTGGAAGGGACCTTAAAGACCATCTAATTCCA
>VYXH01004186.1:43644-77364 GCA_013397275.1 Burhinus bistriatus
CCCTGAAGAGGCCAAAGTCTGCTCTCCTGAAGTCCAGAGTAGTGAGCTTGGTGTGTGCCCTCCTCGCTGCCCTAAGGATCTTGAAATCCAGTATTTCATGGTCACTGCTAGCCAAGGCTGCCAAGGTCCTTCAGGTCTGGCCCTAAATGCAGTCTGTGGCATGCAGGCTTGTCCCTTCCATGCGCTGGGGAAGCCGTGTCAACCCCAGGAACAATGTCACTAAGCCCATCAGGTGGTTTGAAGGATGATGCTGGCAGCGCTCAAATTGCAGCCAGACTCATTGCTGATTGTTGGCAAGCTTCAGCAATATGCTGGTACACCCCATGCTTTTGGGATGTATTCAGAGGTAAATGGGGGCTGATGCAAGGGTGTGCTTCTTTTCCTCAGCACTTCTGAACTCCCTTTAAAATTGTGGGGAATGGCTTGCTGCTGGATGACAGTAGGTATAGAGTCATTACATGTCCCTCAAAATGCTGAGCAGAGGTTTCCAGAACAGGGTTTGCTCAGGAGAGCCATCATACCTACTGTATGAACATGCCCAGAGGCAACCAGCCACAGCTATTTTGGGATTTCTTAAACTGTTAGAATTCAACAGTGAAACCACTTTTCTATGTTTTAGTCACTTGTCATGATGACTTTTGTAGGTTATGACAAAATAGGAACATATATTAATGGAAACAAAGAACTTTCACTTTTTTCAAATATAGAATTTTTTTTTTCTCCTCAGGCAGCAGTTTCTACCTGATTACAATATTCACCAGTTCGTTAGTATTTCGTGTAATGAAAAACCCTTTTTCAAAAGCTGTTTTAACTAAGCTTTATAAACTTTACTGCTCAATGAAGCTTAGTTTACAAGGTATGTGACTGGGAGTCATTTTTTAAATCCCAATTAAAAAAAATATATAGCTTGGTATTTTTTAATTATCTAAATGTAAAACAAAATGGAGAGTTTATAAGTTTCAGATGGTTTCTTGAGGCTTTATAACTTTGATCTACAGATGAAATTGCCCTCTTACCATTTTTTTAAAACAAAGAAACCCAACCAAAACCAAGGAAAATGTTGTGATTTTAAAACTGATTACAGCAGGTATGCAGTAAATTTTGTCCACACTTTTTATAAGGATTTTTACTGGCACGAATCCTAGGCATGGCACCACATCAAAATCTATAACTAGTCCACAGGTGCTGATCCATTCTGCAACTCATACTGCACTCAGAATACTTCTGGTAGTCAGTGGCTTCCGGGACTGGGCTCTG
Organism: Burhinus bistriatus; assembly: GCA_013397275.1. Classification (NCBI taxonomy): domain Eukaryota; kingdom Metazoa; phylum Chordata; class Aves; order Charadriiformes; family Burhinidae; genus Burhinus; species Burhinus bistriatus. The sequence goes on from VYXH01004186.1 coordinate 44,902, forward strand.
CTGTCATGCCCAATGGTGCAAATCCACAGACGGTTTAATTAAAACCTACAGATACTTTCTTCTGCCAAGAAACAAAAACATGCAAAGCCACTGTCCTTGCTTTCCCCCAGACACTGTCCCTCAGTGGAAAAGACTCTGGTGGCACAGTGGGACACAAGTAGCCCCGTGTTCTGCATCTCTTTACTGGAAAAGACAGAAAATAGCCTTTGAAAACAGGGTTGCACCTTCCACTGAATACTAGAGGTGAGGCTGGCAGATATGGTGGATCCAGAGCTGAGCATCAGATGCAGTGTCAACTTTGGGATCAAGCCAGAGCAGTGTGGGTAAGAGAAGAGGAAAGTGAAGAGCTGTCTGCTGGACCAAGCGCAGGCTTTCCCCGAAGACAAGCAATGAGCATCAGGAGGAAACAGCTCGTTTGAGAGTTTTTAATACCAGTTCCCAAAATGGCTGTAATTTTAGCAGCCAGTTTAACTAGACTGGACTGAGCTCTTTTCAACATAGTCTTGTTCAAAGAGAGCTTAAGAAATCCCTTTGCCTGCTGTTCAAGACCAGATGAGAAGCACATTTCTCAAAGAAGCTTTTACAACAACACAAATGAGACCCAATACTGTAATTACTATCACAAGCTCAGTAGGTATCCTTCTGTTCATAGGCTGCATTTTCCCAACCTCCTATTCTCCTATATCTGAGATATGCTCTTATATAATGTATGCCGCAGTTTTTAAGTTTCATTCAATGGCATGCCTTTCAGGAGGGAGTTTTGGCGAAGTAAGAAAGACTTCAGTCAAGATTGGACTATGAGATACAAACACTCACCAATTTTGAAAGGGGCACCATTTTACACCACAATCCTATTTTGCTTGGAGAGTGGATCCATTTCCCCATGTCCTGTTTGGAGCAAACCTGAATCTTCTGAGCATTGTTCAGAGTTTTGGCTCCAAATGAAGTGTCTGAGAACAGACGGTATGGGCTAGATTGTGCCCTCCTTATTCAACTTTGTTCTTGTGAGTTGGTATACCCATTTAAGTTAAGGGAACCTAGAGGTGAGCCGGTGATAAGCGTTTTGGTCTGATCTTTCCTGTAGACCCTCAGCAAAGGTGAGAGGAAAGGGAATTTGCTAGAGGTGCTTGCCTACAAATGGGGCCGATACAAGGATGCCAGAAGACTCTGCTCCAGCTATTCTTGCAATATGGATAAAGGGTATAAAAATCACAGCCAGCTCTGGTGGTCCCCAGCTTTGTGACTAATCTCATGATCTCAGAAGTTTTTAGTTCTCTAGAATGTAACGTGGCTTGTCAACAGGTCTAAATCCAGGGCCATAGCCTACATCTAAATCGTCATCCCAAATCTCTTTGGCCTATGTCTAAAATAAACACTTCCAACTCCATGTTTAAATAATGTCAGGGTCTCAGTACAAACTGATAAGAGCTAGAGAATTCAGCCTAAAGGTGAACAACCCTGTTCTCTGTAACATGTTATCCTCCTCCTCCTCTTTTTCTCACAACAGTCAAGTGTTAGCACATTACATCATCAAGCCTTTGAATTTCCCTGCTCTTGTCATGTTTAAACTTGATTGTCTAACACTCGCCTTTTACGTGTTGCCTTTAAGCTCTTGCAGTCAGCAAACCTGCTGCTGACAGATGGTGGGGAAAAGTGGGCTGAGTTGGACTGTTTCCAAAAACTATGTCTAGCCACATGATATGTAAAACACAAGCTCTCATTTAAAATCTGGTCCATTTTTGTTTTTGTTGATCTTTTAGAACTATATTTATTTCAGGGAAGGTTATTTTCTGTTGGGGATCTTTGTTTGTTTGTTTGGGCCAATGACAGCAGCATACTTTCTGGCTTCTGCACCCTGCTTTTGGCAGTTTCTGAACTACCAGACAGGAAATTCTCCAAAGTATTGCAGCTGAGAATTGGCCCATTTTCCTGGAACAGAGATAAAATGGAATAGTTTTGTCAGGTTCTTCCCTTCATATGGAGAAACCCATAGTAATGCATATAAAAGTCTTCAGCCCAGAAATCCTCAGTAAGGGCTACTGATTGATGAAATCTCTGTCAGCAGATGATTTGACCATTGTAAAGGCAGACTCTAGAGTTGTAGCTTATTAGTTCTGATTTTTTCTAAATATTTCCCTCTGAACAGTGTAATACATCAAGCACTTTCTGGTCAAACCTCTGAAAGGGGAACACTACTTCAACAGAAGGATATGACTTTCCATTAAACCTAGAAAAATATTTATGAGATGATTTTGTATTTATTTACCTATTTGTTTGGAAACATTTTTTTCTTTCCCAAATTAAAATTAATACATGTATCATGAAATGTCACATCTCATTTTCTTGGAAGACCTAAGGCTAGGAAGGAATGCAAGCATGGTAAATATTATATTGGCTACACTTCCATATTTTTAAAAGATCATCTGAACACTCAAGATGAACATATAAAATAACAAAAAAAATTGAATACATTACCACTACAGTATACTGTAGGAGATAATCTTGAATGATCCCTTAACATCCTTTCAGCCTATTTTCCACCTGGAACAAGATGTGAAAAGGACAATCTCATTTTTATTTGTTCATATGTATCTAATCAGGCAGTTGGATTGGCTCAATGTGAATGAAGACCATAGGTGAATGCATATATTGGAAACCAACTCAGGGAGCAGATCAGTTCCTAAACAAAAGCACAATGGGCAAGGCATTGATTGGCTGAGTCATCACTGTGCTATATAAAAGATCCAACTTGTTGTAAAAATATGCATCTAGTGAAGGATTGTGTGCTGCTGTATATTTAATGATAGCAAGCCATAAAGTGTTGTGCCATGACTGATAATATTCAAACTTAACAGATAATGGCAATTTTACGGTTCCTTCTAAAACAAGTGTTTGTCAAATAACGCAACAGCAAGAGAGATTTGATGCACTGAAGGAACCACAGTTAGAGCTGACTGAAAAATGCAGATGGGGCAAAATATTCACAAACTTCTGTCCATTTTGGGAACATCTCTGCTCACTGTGTAGACAGAAGTTTAGGGGTGGAAGACACAGACGTGGGGGAGCTGCCGGTAGGTGGACAAGTTGGGAGCAGCACCAACATGAGTTGGTCCCTCTGGCCAGGGCTCTGCCTGTGGACTAGGCTGTCTGTCTCTCAGCAAGTGTGCTGTTGCCTATCCATAGGATCCAAATCACAGCTAAGTGCCTTCAGTTCTAATACTCAAGGACTGGAGGGCTTTGGGTCAGGTCAGTGATCACAACACTGAGGTCTTGGTGCTTGGGTAGTCCACTAGTCATATGGATATTGCTTCTGTGCATATCATCTTTGTGTGGACCTGGCTGTGGATGTAGAAAAGTAAGTACAGCTGGCAAATGCAAAGACCTTTAGCACAGATAACGGACAGCTACATTCATAGGGAAGCTCAGCACCTCTTGACAGCAAGCCTGACCTCTAACTGTGCTCCAGCAACACACAAAAAATCACTAGTATGGTATTACATTTATTTAGTCCCTATTTTAGTAGATGATAAAGGCCTGAGACTGGAATGTCACTGCATGATGCATTGAACACCAAGAATGTGATCCCGGGAACTTTTGTGCACTATGCGTGTGCAGTAGAAAAGTTCTAACACCTAATTATGAAATACCTACATGAAGTGAAAGAAAAAGCTGGCCAGGAAATAACCAGGGAAAAAAAATTGCAAAGATATATTTCCTTGGTTTGTATTTGAATGGTTGGGATGGTGTAATTTTGTCATTTTAAAAATAATACCTCATGAGTATGGAGCTTATTAAAATGTTTCCTTAAAAAGAATTCCAAACACCAAGTTTTTTAGTGAAGTTTTTAATGCCTGAAATCCAAATTATGGTGCTTCTAAAAAAATTTAGAATCAAATTAGCAATTAACAAAACTTTTTCCATCATGCTTTAGAAAGAACAAATTGAAGTTTTAAGGAGCTTGGAAAGGATCTCCAGAAATATTTTCAGAAATAAAATTTTCAGAAATTTCTAAGCCTGCTTGGCTACCAGAATTGCCTATTTTGTGAATGAATAATAGTTTTACAACATTCACCATTGCCTGCTACTATATATGCAAAAAGCATGTTATGAAAAAATGCATCATTTTGGAGTTTAAATGTGTGTAGAACTATGTTGTGTATGCTCTCACTTTTAAAGCCTTATTGGTCTTGGGTTGGATCCTGAGAAAAGTCTCACCCAAATTGAGTGAGAGCTCCTCTCAGTAGAATTTCCAAATTTAGAAGAAAAAATTAGGAAAGACACAACAGTTTGAAGCTGCTTCCAAATTCTTAGTTTAAGTGCGTAAGTACAGATATGGTGCAGGCAAAATTACCAAGCTGAATATTTATCCTCTGTGTGGTGATAAGGTCTGTGTGATAATTTATAGAGCTGTACAACAGCAGAATATATTCAGGACTTGCAAATACAATCAGACACAGAGACTAAAATTTTGTTTATATGTAGTGGGTTTTGTTGTTGTTTTTTTTAATTGTTTTTCTGGATGCTTTTGGTTTATGTTCCCTCTTTCATTTGCAAAAAGCTGTAGTTTTATTGGTTGTGAAATATATGAAAAAAAGATTTCCGCAGAGCCCCAGACTCTGTTCCTGTGACATAGCTGGGCTAATTTAAAGGAAGGAAACAGAACCGTGACCACCATTACAAAGACCGTCATACACAGGGGAGGGAAATGGAAGAATGTGCAGAATAAAATCACTTTCCAGTTTGTGTCAAGAGATTACTTATTATGTAGCTTCCAGTACCTCATTTACCAGAAACAGAGGTGGCTTCTCTTTTCTAAATTGCTCTACTTGAACTGGTAAATGGAAGAAAAGGGACTGATGGTCTTTGTGGGTGCATTGTGCCATTACACCAGGAATGCTTTGCCATGGATGAGATCTTGGGCTGGTAAGTCCGGGAAGGTCCATGGAGAATGCACCTATCTGACTGCAGTACAAAATCCTTACCCCTTTTGGGGTTTCTTCTTCAGGTCTTGCTGGAGTTAACCTGATGCCATGGTCTGGGAGGACAGGGTCTTGTAAAAACAATTCACTACAGACATTTTTGTCTGTCCAGCCACGTCCTTCAATCTTACCAACCACAGAGCACCATGAAGAGCTTTGTCTGTCAACAGCACCCCGGCTGAACTTCATTATGGACTGTTGCTTTGGCAGTGTATTTGGTGCTGGAATAGCACCTTCCCTAGTGACATTTTTGTTCAAAAAATACAAATTCAACAAATAGAAGTTACAGAGTTCTCCTATAAAGTTGAGCTATTGGAGTAAGAAAAGAAAGATTGACTTGAGACAAAAAATGGACAAAGACTTATCGTTCTTTATTTTTTCTATTTTCCTTCCTTTATGCGCTTTAGGTCCCTCAGATTATCATCCAGACCTTCATAGTGGCTATTAGCACTTTCTGAATCAGATCAGCAGCAGTATTTGACTATCACATGGGGTGTTGGATGAAATCACCTTGCTTCCTTGTGCCCGACTTAAATATCATGAGATTACTGCTGAATCATGGCCTTGCTGTGCATGAGCTGTGTTTTGCAAAGGCTGTGAAATACAGAGGAGAAGAGGAGGGAAAGGGAAAAAAGAATAGTTGGGGAGTAACCAGGACAAGAAATGAGAGGGCAGAACAGAAAAGACGGGGTGAGGGAAGGATCGGGCGAAGAAACATCCCAGGGAGCACATACATGTATGTATTCCCCTTTTTTCACAGGCAGCTGGCATAGGGTGTCATACAACCTTTCACAAGTCATTTCAACTCTTTGTGCCTTTGTGTTCCACCTCTACCGTAGCTGTGCAACCGCAAATGCATTGAAGCAAGGTCTGCCTCTTACTCAGGATCTGCTTAGTGACCACATAACCCTGGTATGAGTCCGTTTCCTAGGCGCAGCTGGAAACAAGGCTGCATATCCTACCCTTCAGTGGCAGAACACCACCAGGCTGTGGAAGAGTGTGTGTGAGTGTGAAAAACACAGTGGGCACATGCTTTCACCACGTCACAATTTGCTTTCTGTGCCTCACTCATGTCACGTGTATGGGCTCACTGCAGGAGGAGTTGGGTCAAGAGGACAAGCCTGTGTTGCTCAAAGCCAGCCCTCACATTCAACGCAGTCTTGCTGCCCATTCAAAGCTGCTTCTTCCCAAGTCCATCATCACCAGCACCAGCAAGGAACCACTCTTATTCACCAGCAAAGGCTGCAAGGCCTGATCTCATTAAATCTTTAGAACAGGTGTGAATTTACTGCTAGAGAAAAGGCAGTACGGGGTTGTTGGACTCTGCCCTTCCACATCAGCAGATGCAGCACATGGTGAAATGCCTGGTGGTCTCCCTCCCCCACCCCATGCTGCAGCTGCCCTGGAAATCATTGGAATTAAATCCTGAAGATCCAATGGCAATGTTATGACTCAAGGCAGGAAAAAGAAAAAAAAAAGAGCGAAGAAACAGCATCTAATATCTAACAAATAAATAAGGGGTCTGAGAACAGGGCTAGCTAAGGAAAAGTAGGCCTTGATCCGGGAACAATCTTAAAACACTATAAATAACTCAAAGCATAGGAGGAGGCAAGTACTCAGGAGTTAAAGTGCTTTACTGGAGCAGGGTATTTGTGCATAAATGGACAGCTGGATCTTGAAGCTGGTGTAGTATGTGTTTTTAGTGTTGGGATAGGTTAGCCCTGAAGCTTTCCATCTGAGTTAGGTATTATTTCCTCAGCTGGCTGGCTTTTGGGGGTCTGTTTGGTCCGAGCTGTCGGAGGTGTCTGAAGGAATTACTATCCAGCAGGAAGCAGAGGGAGATTCAGCAGGATCAGAGGTCTGCTGCAGGAAAACAGCAGACAGAAAGACCATTTTGCACCAGACAAACTGCAGCTTTCAGCAATGTCAGCAAAACTCCTCCCAAGGAGCCAGCGTCCCTTAGAGAATGAGGGAGGAGTGATCTGTACTGCTGCACAACTGGCCTGGTGTCCCATTTCACAGGGACAGAAAAGGCAAATTCTTCAAATGGGCTTGCAATTCCTGCAGTAGGTTTTTTGGTTTCGGAGTTGGCAGTTCCAGCTCTTTGATGGCATGCTCAAATCAATAATATTGCATGGGAAGCAAGCAGAAACATTACCCGCTCATATAGTCACTGATTGCCAGTGAAACAGCATCTCCCACTGCTTGCCAGCCATGTCCCTGGTGTGCCTGTCAGCAGCTAGGTTGCTTGAGGAAACAGACAAAGAGCAACACAGCGAGGAGGATCCTCCTTGGTATAGTTTACAGTGATGCGTGGTTATGAAACTCTCCCTCCAGTGCCAGAAAACCGGCTTCAAGCTGGCCCTGTTGGTTACTGAAATGTTGGCAGGGTAATTTTGCTTCCATTGAGACTGAAGAGAGTTTTGCCATAGGCATGGGGAGGAAAAGAGTAATTCCTTTATAGGAAAAGACATAGCCATAACTTAGATAAGTTTTATGGAAGAGATGTCTAGATGCAGGGCTGTCCTCTGCTATCTGCAGGCTAGTGTTTACATGGTGGTTGGCTTCTGTAAATGATAGTAGCTGCCATCTCCTGAATCCTTGCATGTACAGACATCAGAATATGGGAATTCTTTAGCTCACAGCAAGATGTTCAAAATCTCTGGGGAACCATACTGGCTACTAAAGCTCATCAAATAATGGGTGAAAAACTGGAGGGGAAAATATATGGTTCCAATCCAAAAGCTTTTTCTGAGAGTTTGTTTTTTTCTCCTAGGCACCAAATGGAAAAATGAATTTCAGACAGCTTCAATGCAGAATCTTGACTTGCCTTGAAGAGAAAGGTTTTGCTTAACTTTCTGGCTCCTAGAGATCTTTGGTGTGGCTTCCTCCTCCTTTTTAATTTAGGTCAATATTTTAAGAGACATTCACTTCTTCAAAACAAAAGATCCACCAGCTTCTTCTTCCTGGACTGTCAAAACAAATTATTTCAGCCTTTCTGGGAAAAAAAAAAAACAACCCCCAAACCAAAATATAATAAAATTGCTGGAACATACAACACAAAACACCCCAAAGAAAACAAAACCAATTCCCCCCTCACCCCCTTCTTCAGCCAAAATTATTTAACTAAATTTATGTTCTTGTGACTGAAACTGTAAATTCCTAGTCTGGAGGGCAAAATTGCTGTTGGTTTAGAGCTAACCTCTCTGCTACAGTTTTGCCTTTATCATTTTTCCTGTGCCAATGGTGTGAATTTTACAGGGTGGGTGGACACTGCCTCTCAAGAAGAGGTGCTATATGGTGGCTTTTGAAAGGGTGCTGCACTGCCTTGCCCATCCATCAACAGCACTTCTGCCATGTGATCTGGAATTGGAAGTCTCGGGCCCAGCGCTGCCTTCCTTGTTCCCACCCTGGGTCCAGACTGCTCTCCAGGCTGGCAGGAGTGGTGGGAAACAAGCTGTGGAGAGTAAGAGGTTGCCAGAGCCATTAAAAGGCAGGAAGAATTGGCTGACAAATAAGGAGAGGCCGGCTTGGGCAGCTGTTGAAAGGGGGCTTCATCTCCTCCACTGCTTATACCTGGGGAGATTAGGGAGAGAGCAGAGAGGAGGGAAAAAGTGTTTTCTTAGACTGTGAGAATGGAAAGCAAGGGCATCAAAGCAACAGGGGAGCGAGAGCCAAATTTTCTTGGCAATCATCCCTCAGTTTTAAATTCACTGCGAATTCTCATCCTCAGCATTTGTTGGCTTATTAATAGTTGTCCTATAGTTGAATTTAAATCTGCATCCGAGGTTGTCAAGTCTGAATTTAAGAACCAAGTGGAAGAGGAGGAATGGCTCATGATGGGCCCTGAGCCAGCTTGGAGGGTTGCTAGTGGGAGGTTTCATTGCCTCTAACATGCACTGGATCCATTTGATGTGGGAAACATCTGCTGAGAGTCAAATGGATTGGGCTTGGGATGCCCCTGTCTAAAAATAGCTGTCAATGAGCAGTTCATATCAGGGAAATTGCTCTTTGGTGAATTCTGTTTTCATCTGAATTTGCTTCTCAGTATTACTTATTCAGCAACAATTTCTGATCATGTTTGAGCGCTGCTGATGGCACAGAGAGAGCAGACAACCGATCATCTTGGACATTTATTACATGTAATAATAGATGTTGTTACCTACATCCCATCACTTCTCTTACCTATGCATCATCATTGTCAAATGCCCTGTGTCATGAAACAAGGCACCTCCCTGAGGTTAGTTACTAATTCACAATGGAAAGACACCCAGGAACATGTGTTTTAACCATCTGAAAAGATGTGTGGGTGAATTGTAGGGAAAAAAAAAAAAAAGTGCCTGAATCTGGCCCCTACAGGCTCACCCATTCAAGATAGGTTGTGGTATTTGTAGCCCACTTGGTAGAAGGCAGCAGTACTCTTTGTCCCTTTAATTTGTTAGGCAAGGAGAGCAGGAATGAGCTGGATATAACTCTCCTAGCAGTGTCAGGAGAGGCATTGAAATGGTTCACACTGACAGGGAGAAACAGTACACTGTTTTCACTCAGGAGCCAGGTCTGTATTAAAGACTACAGTTTGCCTCTGACTCAGGGATAGTGCCAAAGCCTTACTCAGTGAAGGTGTTTGCAAAGTCCTTGGAAAGCCTGTAACATAGTGGTGTTTACAGTATGTGGATTAGTTTTGTTTATTGGGAGAAAAAGAGAGGATGCTTGGTTGCCAATATTCATCTCTCTGGTTGCAAAAAAAACCCACCCAAAACCCAACCACAAACCCAAACCCATCTCTGATCTAAACAACCTTACAAGAAGTAAGGAGTCACCCAACATGATCAAATGCATTTTTCTACATCTAGAGAAAAGACAAAGTTTCCTTCCTGTCTGGCTGCATTCAGGACAAAATTACAAAGCATTGATCCTGCTAAAGGGATGCTCCTGCTTTGGGAAGCAATGGAGGGAATGCCCATTGATTTAGGTGAATAACTGATAGAATGACATTTCTTTCTAATCACAGCGAAGTTCCTTTGGAAGACAAAAATTTTTGCTATGTTTGTGTGTTAGTGCTGCACACTGGTCATCCCAGATGCATTTTGGTTAATTCAAAGCCACAGACTGCCAGAATTCTGCTTCAGCTTTCTAACATTAGACTTCTCTGACACAGGTGGGTGTCAGATCTGACCTGAGTGATGTTCACTGAGCCAATAATTTTCACTCTGTGCCTGCACTCCATTTGATGGGACCTGGAGGAGTTCAGGGCAGGCAGGCTTGCTGAGCACAGAGTAGCATATCTGTTTGATAACATAGATGCCTTTCAGTAACTCAAGAGAAAAAAAGGAGAAAAAAAAAAAAACAACCCCAAACCTCTCCAGGTTGAATGAAACATTTTGTTCAATCCAAAACACGTTACCTGAAATTTCAGCATTTCTGTGACATTTTCCAAACTGGGAAAGGGTTGTTTGTTTTCACTTCGGGGTTTTTTTTTTTCTTTAATGGTATGCTTAGACCCAGAAGACCAAGTGGAAGAATTAATGCCTTTACTCTCTCCCATAAATCTTTGGGACAGTGCTATAGGGTGCTTGAGGAGGAGCTCTCTGACACCACAGTTCACTGAACTTTTCTTTCAATGGTAATGCTGGCTTGACTCACACCCACCTTTCTGCTGCCCTCCTTTCCCTCCTAGCTGCTTCCCCAGTTGTGCTAGTACAATTGCTTGTGGGGTTAAGGACAAAAAAAAGGAGGGGGTGTTTTTAACTGAGATAATTTTTTTCATTCTGTTCAGCTGCAACAAACTTGAGCTGGTACAACTGAGTGGGCAGGAGTGAGAGGTAAAGGATGAACTATGAACAAGTTGTCCTTTTTGGTAGAAGGGAGTGTTCATCAAATTATGGCCTTGATTTTTTTCTGTTGAAGCTGTTCAGCTTTCTACAAATAGCTTGCTGCATATGGGGACAAAAAGAGAGAGAAGGGCTTTGCAAGTTGGTGAGTAGGAAAAAGAAAAGAGGTGCATTTAAGCCTTTACTTGGCAAACCAGCAAAGCAGGCACTTGAACAAAGTGGTCTATTTCTGAGAAAGGAGAGGAATAACCTCTGGGATTCCTTCCCCTCTTCCCTGTGCCAAGAAAGTAGGAAATTTGCCATGAGCAGCAAAATCAATATATTGAGAAAAACAAGCGTATGGAGGCACAGATACTCAGAAGAAAGGCAGCATCATGACAGTGTCAGCCACGTGCAAAAACAGGTGGGCAAGCCTGCAAGTCTGTCACCATCCACCAGTTTCTGATACTTTCTTTTATGAGGCAGAGAAGGCAAAAAGCAATCCTGAGTGTTGCTTGAAGCTTCACAAAATTAGAGGAGTAATATGGGGAAAGATGACATTGGAATGACTGCTTTAGGAATTTGCTGGTTTCTTCTTTCCAAAAAGGTAAGCTACAGCTCAGGTTATGGGTTTAATGGAGAAATTATTGGCATAGATGCCTTGGATCGCCTTAGGAGAAAGAAACAAAATAAGTGATTGTGCTTGTCCTCATGTGCTGTAACATCCATGAGAAACACAAATAGACAAATTTCCAGGAACAAAAGCTAATTAAGAAAATCTTTTAGTTTTGCCAATGCTTTCACTTAAAGCTCTGATCACATATGTTTTCTGCTTATGCTTAGTAACAGCAGTGGAAACTTCCAGGCAAGCTTATGCCCAAGGTACTGGGACCTCCTTGTTCCCATATGCATTGCAGAATGCAACATTGCCAGGATAATGTTTTAAGCATCTACACAGTATCAAATTCAAAAACAAAGAAAAGAAACTGCCTTTGTGCATCACCAGGGATTCATTTCTGAAGACCTGCATTTTCCCCCCAAAAAATAAATTGACAAGCATACATTTCACTCTCATCTAGGAGTTTGTTTGCTTGTCCTCAAATGACATAGATGAATTGAGAGCCCTAGTTTCAGTTTTGAATTACTGGAAGCATATTTTTATATTCTTTGGCATTTTTGCTGAATAACATAAATACAAAGTATAATATAAAAGTATATGTATACAGTTGGCACTGTAACAGAAAATCCAAAATGACTGATAAAATAGTATATGATTATAATTAATTATTAGTTATGTTGTCATGTCAGTGAGGCTCTATGGTTCACTGACTACAATAACTCTGAAGGAATTAATATAAGATGTCCATAGTGACTGGAAGAGCCAGCAGAATAGAAGGACAGACCAACTGCAAGGCCTGTCCACCTGGGATATTTTGTTTCTGGTGCCTGCATAACTTAAATAGCTGCCTATTAGACTCTTTTTGCATGAGCATAGATTTTTCAGGGAAGCTTAAATATAAACTGTGGGAGAAGCCACCTTGCCTGTGAGGTCTTTGTGCCTTGTGCCCACTTCTAGCTGCACTCCAGGAGAGGAATATACCTGCGCCAACCACCTGAAGGGGAAAAAGTTATTCAGTGTAATTTGTCAAGGTTCTTATGCACAATGACTTAAGCATCAGTCTGGGAATCTTGACTGATTGTTTTTTTAATGGCCACCTGAAGTCTTCAGTGTTGTGGGGCTGTGGAGAGGAGGACTCTCTAGAAGAAGAGTAGCTCAGTGGCAGTAACCATTTGCTCTCTGCGTTCAGAAAGCAGAGGATAAGGAATTCACCTCTCACACTTTGTGAAGCTAGGTGAAACACATATACGCTGGTTTCTTCACTTTCACAGTTAGGAATACCTTGCTGCTCTCATAGTGGATTAAAGTAAACTATGAAAATGAGTGCTTATTCTGAACAAAAACATTCCTGCATGGAGCTGATTTGGAATAGTTGTGTGCACAGAAGCTCTTAATAGCCTGAGGACAAAAAGGAAAACAACCACTGGAAGGTGGTCTTATTCAATCAAAACCCCTATTCTTTCAGCATCAAAATCAAAGAATGGAGGTAACCTGACTTCTATCCACCTCCCACCTGCTAGCCCTCACCACCTTGAGGAAGAGTGAACCTCAAATATTTGCAAGCAGTTTTGTTACAGAAAAGCAATATGGCTGTCCATGGTTGTCCTCCTGTGTAACACTAGAGCATTTCAAATATAGGGTCCTGCTTTGAACCATGATGTGCCCACCTAAAAACATACAGTTGACTGTGTTCAGAATTATATGCTATCCCCAGCAGCAACCCCAAAGCTAACCCTCTAGACAGCTCTGTCCACCATTTCTTTCACACATCAGTAACTTCAGAGTCAGCATGAGTAAGACTTCAGATACAGTTCCCCATAGATATAAGTGCAGGCAGGACAGCATGATTGATTTACTATATATGAGGAGAGGGGGTAATTGTTGTATCTTAGCAGCTCGAATTCTCATGTTTACAGGAAACTTGAACTGAAAATAATTTGGAAAATATAAATAATAATTCTCTACTCAGGACAGGGGATTATTAATTCCATGAGTTTTTCCTCAATGTTAGAACAAGTGTTCTTTGCCCAATCAAGTCAGCTGGAGTGTTCCTGTAGACTTTCATGGGCTTCTGGATCCCCTCTGAACAATGCCTTATTGTTAAGGGAAACCATACCCCTGTGGTATATGATGCTGTGCTTCTAATATGTGATACTAACCTACTCTGCTGTAAATAATACCACCAAACCGGAAATCTCTGTTGCTGGGAATTCTTAATGAAACAGTACTTGCAGACTGATTAGCTCCATGAACAAACCCAAATCATGCATAATCTAAGAATATGGCTACTAAAAACAACGCCATGAGATATAATTTGAGCATGAGGAACAGAGCTCTGAAGAGACCACTGATAAGCCCACTTGAAACAAAAGATCTCTCGAGACACTGTTGGGTTTTTTCCCCTGGTCTCTCATAGATTCTGGTAGGTTAGTTCATCTCATGCAAAAATTGATCTGTTTAAAATGTTGAGTTATCAAAACAACATACTCCTTCCATCTCGTATATTAAAAAATCTCTGAGAATCCAAGCCCATGTGGAGTTAATCAAACTGAATGAAAGAAACTATATAAAATGCTTGGTTCAGCCCATGAAGCTGACCAGTCTTAACAGTGGGGGAAAGGGGGAAAGATGGTTTTATTTTAATTTTTGGGAGAGGGCTCTTCTTTTGAAGAGGAAGGAAGAATGAATAAATTTCAGTATAAATGACTTATTGACTGATGCCAGTGTGGGAACCATTGTAGGCCTTTTCCTTTGGAGAAATTAAAACTTTGTATATGAAGTCAAATGAACTTGTTTTCCCCAAAGTAGTTTTATAAGCCTCTGCTATTCTAGGTGAATATTCTTATGTACAGACAGAGCATTAGAGGGAGCTGGCACACCAGGCTGTGAATGACAAGCGTCGCTGGTGCCTGTTTCTGCTGCAAACACTGCAGGACCACGAGCTGGGCGGGTGGTGGTGTGGAAGGTCTCAGCATGGGATAGAGGCTCTGCCATTCCTAGATGTAGCTTCCCAAATCTCTGCTGCAGCAGGAGAAGGAGTGCTTTTTCCAGCCTGATGGCAAGTGGAGAGGAGGATTTGACATCTCCTGGCCTGCGTGTTCAAGGGATGGATAGCTGAGGAAGTAGCTACAGCTTTGCCTTTACTTGATCTGGAGAGACAACCGTAAAAACCACTATTTGATCTTTTGGGGGATTTCTTAAACCAGTGCTTCAAGCCTTTGTGATCGTGCCTGTAAGTTCCTTGCCCCATTTTCCTCTCTAGGGCTCAGAGGGCCCTAGAAGTGGAGTTGAAGCATCCTGGAGATACTAAATGGCCCTCTTAAACTCAACAACCAGCCTCATCCTCTCCTGTCTCCAGCTGGGTCATTCCTAATCCATTCTAACCTCATCCAGAAGATTCTGTTTCACAGCCCCACAGTGATGGAAACACAATACTTCCCAGTATTGCATTATTTCAGCTATGGCCAGGTATCACCACCTAGCAATCACCTTGACCCTCTGACATTACAGAATGACTAGCTCATTATGGGAGCCAGTTTGGCATCCATTGTGAGAGAGAATTTGCAAAGCAGCCTGAGGGAATTTGGCGCCCCATTCCTATTGAATTACAATGGGATTTGAGCATTGAATTTCCTTAGTTAGTCCTTTTAAACTTCCCCTTCTTTTTAAAGTAATAAAGGTGGGGTTTTAATAAGGACTGTGTATTGGCTTAACTTTGCTTCTTTTGAAGTTGCTGGACGTTTTACCACTGACTTCAATGAGAGCATCAATTGGCCAGTGCTACGCAATTTTGAAAAACTGACGGTGGAGATTTTGAATTATTTGCTCTTAAATTNAAAGAAAAAAGAAAAAAGAAAAAAGAAAAAAAGAAAAAAGAAAAAAGAGGTGAAGGGAGGAACCAAGCACAGTGAAGAGAACTGAACTTCATTAAATTTAATAAGTAAATTCCAAGGTGCTCTCCAAATGCAGCTTGGTTATTTCTGTCTCAAATAGCGTTGAAAGCCCTAATATTTATTTAACTATGGAAGATATGAAGGGGTTTCCAAGATACTTTCCAGCTATGGTATGCCAGTATACTAAAAAAATCAGCTTTGAAGACAAAGACCTAATTAACTTTCTTCAAGATGCTTTATCAGCTTCATCTAGGTATTTGTTAAAAACCTCCTTTAAACTACATATATAGATTATTAGCTATTAACTTAATTATGTGGTCTTTGGTCAATTCAGAAAATCTTCTCTGAAATCAAATGTGAATGAGAGTCTACTGGCACAATTGTATATTTGGAAATAGCTTGAACTTCTTATTAATTCTGCTTGATAATGCAGGATTTTCTTTGGCAGACTTGAAACTCTGCTTTGAAAGTAGGCACTTATCCCTCCTGGCCATGTTTTTACCACCATTTTGAACTGAAATTGCACAAGGGGGGTGACACATGGTTAACAATGGGAGATCATCAACTTAAACATCTTCCACTTACGTGAAAGCATTGGTAATGTAATGAGAAGGCTGAGGCCATGAGTCCATGCTGAGGGCAGGCTCCAGGCAGCGGAATTTTCCTGGAGCCAGAAGATAGGAGTCAGGTATCAATGCAGCCTTCTAAAAAAAAACATAAAGGATGGGAAGCTGGAGAGGAAGCTCCAAGATGAGGACCCCTGAGCAGGATGTACTTACTTGGCAGGTATTTTTTGTTTACTTGCAGGATTAGCCAAGGGAGAAGGAAACTGGCTGGGCTGCAGAGAAGCTACTGCATGATTCAGAGGAGGACTTGTGTAGAGGAAGGAATATCCTGAACTCCTTAATGGATGCCTAGGGCCAGAAAGGAACAAGAATGGTGAGGCAACCAGGCAGAACCGCGTTTGATTTGGTCTGAAGCTGTATTTTTCTTCTATGAGATAATGTGCTGGAACAGTGGCATGTAACTCCCAGAAAGGTGGTGTATCTCATTGCCTGCAGTTATCTCTAGTCCTAAACAATGCCACATGCTGGGAAGTCAGGAAGACCAGCATGGCTCCAGGGCTCCAGGCTGGCTGGATCGTAACTCCCATTTTTATGGAGAGATGCCATATTGAGACCTTCTGCATTGTGCCAAGCAAAGGGGCCAAAGGATGATGTTGTAGCTGACCACTGGAATTTTATGACAGCAAAAATCCAGCACTTCCATGAGCTCTAAGCAAGCAGCTTAATGAAGTATGCAGCCCCGGAAAGTCCAACTGGGCATCATTGATCAGTGTCTTCAATGATCAGAAAGTGAATTTGATCTCTAATATCGAAATCAACTCTCCCACTTTGATTCAATTAATTACTTTCTCTGTACCAGTTGTGATTAGCATCAAAATGAATTAAGGCTCATGCAGTGTCTTCCATTATGTGTTCCTTCATATGCTTTATCCAAAAGTTATTGCACTCAATTTTTTGAGTCCATCACGTCAGTGGATTATGGTCCTAGCTCTAGCTCTAGCAGATTGGGTTTCTGGTTCTAGTAATGTTTGGAAACAGGGCCAAAGCAGGAAATAATCTACTTTCAGTAAGTGTGGAAACTTCTCTTCTTTGCAGTGGGCAGAAGCAAGCTCAATGAACAGGGATATGTGTCCGCTCCAGAAAACATGTGCTAAAAAAAAAAAAAANACTAAGTATAAATTGCAAAAAGGTTCTCCAGAAAGAGTTGACTTAAAAGGAGAAATCTTGAGATGAAGGAAGAACGTTTTAGGTGAGGGTGAAGGAACGCAGGAGAATGAGGTCTGATTTTACACTTTTCCTTTCCTTAATTCCATCAAGATGAGAAATATAATAACTAAAAAACTCTTTCAAGAGTCTTTTAGAATTTAGGCTCAGCACTTCTCCTCAAGGCAAGCCCTCTTAGCATTTAATGCTGAAAAAAGATAGTCATGTGTGAACATATCCAGAGGAAAAACAACTTCTCACCTCCTGGCTGCTATTCAGCTAACAGGATTTTGTTTGTTAGCCTGAGATGCATATATTTGCATAACCTGTTTGGACGCAGCTCCTAAAAAGAATTTGCACACAGGGAGAAACTGCAATTCAAGCAGAGAACTCTGATTTGGCATTAACTAACTCTGTTCTCTCTGTAGCTAGCAGTAAGGCACATATCTACTGAATGTACAATACTGTGGGTTACACTGACAGCAGCTCTTCTGCCTGTTGCTGACTGGGTATGTTTCTTAAATTACGGCAAAGGCTGCTACAGCAAATAGGACCCAAGATTTGACACAGGCTCCACCCTCATTGTCTCAAGGCATTCTCCTCCATCTTCCATGTAGGTTTAATTGTCTGATGTGTCTGATTGTGGATACAAGACAATAATTCTCTTTGATTCTTCCTAATGTGAGAGGTTAAGAAACAAACAACTGACAGTTTTAATAATTCCAGTTACATCCCCAGTTTATTACAAGACGCCTTGCTGTGGACAACCCAATTCAAATAGGAAGCTACCCAGATTTGCTTACAAGTGCTCTGAGAGTGGAGAGCTGCCCAGAGATGTTTAGTCACACTTAAGCCAAGACATATTAGTAATGTATTATATGAGTAATACCTTTGGAACATTGATAGGAGGGTCAGCTGATATCTGCATATGTATAAGACCCCTCCATTTTTTGCTTGGATACAGTATTTATAGCCCTGGCAACCTGATTCAGTATTTCAGGAGGAAAACTCTAATGACTTGTAAGATCTTCTGCCACCATCGTGCTTCTCTCAGTGATTTCACAATGGGTTCATGGGGTCACAGCTTCACTCCCTTGTACCTTATTTCCCCTCCTGTATGGTTATTGTCTGTCTGTTGCTGCAAAATATTTGTGCGCAGGCAGCTATATTTCCTCCTCGGTGCCCAGCACAGAGATACTCTGTTCCTAACTAGTGTTCCTAGGCTCTTCTCCCATGCAAATAATGCTGAGTAGATGTCATAGCAGGTAACTTCTGCATAAACTTTTCCTTCCAGAACTCTCCTATGAGTAACTTTGCTCCGTCTTACGTTTGCAGAGTGTCAGAGAGGACTAAGGAGGGACCTGACTGCAGTCTTCAGCCCTTCAGGGAGAGGTATAGGGAGGATAGAGCCAGACTTTTCTTGGGGTTACATAGCAATAGGATGAGAGGCAGTGGATGCAAACTGCAGCAAGCTAAGTTCTGGTTACATATTAAGAAAAAAAAATCCTTGTGTGGGTAGTCAGACACTGGAACAGAGGCCCAGAGTTGATTGTGGGACCTCTGCCCTTGATGTTGAAAATTCAACTGGCCAAGACCTAGGGCACACTGATCTAACTGGCCATGGTCTGAGTAGGATGCTGAACCACCAGATGACCTCCAGAGGTCTCTTCCAACCCAAATTATTATATCATTCTATGTCTACTTATTATCTTACATATTTAGGCTGTTAGGGTTCTATAGAACATAATGATATTAAAAAATTGACAAGAGACTGCACATATGAATAAATAAACAGCTTTTTCTCCTATCTTGGCGTTAGAGAAGTTTTCTCTAAGGCTGAGTGATGCTAATTCCATTTTATGAAAAATGCAGGCTGATAAGAGTAAGTGTAGCTTTTCCACCAACATACTTAAGAAAGATCTGCAGTTTCATTTTTTCCAATTAGAAATGCAGAAGCATTACCTGTTTTTATCTTGATTGGCATCACATTTCATAATGGAACACTATGAAACCAGTCCCGCCATTAAAATCAAAGGGAGCCTCTTTTCTTTATATCTGTGGTTTGCAAATCAAATCTTGTTGGATTTTGTTTCTCAGTGGCTGTTGGGCATCTTTGGGGTTTTTTGCTTGGCTTTTTTAAAATGCACAAAGCGGAAATGGCCATAATAAATTGATGATCTTTCCATAATTTTCCATGCACCCTTCTTTCACTGGAAAATGGTAGTAGAAGTGAAAGATTGCCCTTGGAATGATGGGGAGGGGCAGGATTTTAAAGACCAAAACATGCATTTGCTATCTTAAATTCCCCTTTATGCCTTTGCAGATTTTGGTGTGTCTGGTTAATTTTAGCATAACCTGTACTTCAAAGATATGAAATATGCTAATTAATTAACTTTTCTTTTAATTCTTGAAATAGAAACTTAGCCAGCATTGTCTTTGAAGGTGATTCTCCCTGTATTTACAATGACAAAACACTGAGTTATGTTTTTGGATTTTCACAGTGAAATTAATATGATAATGTTGCTAGGTAAGTTTTCCAAAACCTTTTGCAAATAGTCGCATAATAAACCCTCAGCTTGCATACACTGAGAAATTGTCTGGATATAACAAATGGTGATATTCATGTTGCTTTTCTTGTCTCTAGTGGGGAAGAATCAGGACATTATTGTTGCTGGAGGTCTTGATAAAGCCCATTGAAATCAGAGGAAGGGCACTTACTGACCTCAGGGCTGCATGAGCAAGAACAACAATCCTAATTTTGAATTTCTTATCTTTCTGCTTAATTTTCTTTTAATCTAGATGTTCTTAAAAGTCAATATGAACTCAAACTATTCATATGTTCCTTCAGTCTTAAAACTTTGGTTTTTTCCCCTGTCTTTGAATAGAAGAACAGCAAACTTTATCTACCAAAAAATAAGCACATAATTTATGGCATTCCATCAGCTGAACAGAGAAGTCAACTCTCATGAATTGCATGAAGCTCACTGCCTGGTTACCCAAGATATCTTCTTTTTTAATTTGACAGGAACCGTGCAAAATAAAACTAGATCCCCCCCAACAATTCTGTGGGAACCCAGCAGTCCAGCTGTAGAGAGATCATAGGAGAAAAATAAGCAGCCTATAGCCTGGGTCAGACCAAACTGATAGATCCCTAGAGAACAGCTTTTTTGTTCAGGCAAGCTTGAGGAAGGGAATATTCCTACAAAAGCGAATTTACTTTGCTGGTAGCTGTTTTGTTTATTAATACCACTGAAGACACAAGTGCTTCATTTCTCCCAGCCCAGGTTTCTTTTCAGCCTGACCTTCTGTCACATGACTTGAATAGTATAATATTGCAATGTGTTACCATGGAAATGATAGTGATCATGGCATGTGTTCAGCATAGCCAAATTTGAACCTAATGAGAGCAGATGTGACTTTGAGCTTTCATCCCTAAAGCGCAGACCTGGTTATATTGTCATGTCTTTTCTTAGGAATCATGGAGAAAGCTCTTAAACACAACTCTCTATGATTGTATTAACTGTGAAAAACAATATGAATGTATGGAAATAATTTCTGCTTGCTGTAAACATCTTCTTATGAAGTCAAACCACCCACATCAGGAGAGCTGTGAAAGAGGACAAGACATGAGGAAAACAAGAACTCTTAGCCATCTGCAGTTCCCATTGCTGATGTGCATTATCTTCTCCAAACATAAGCAGATTCCTGTACGTCACTGTGTGTTATCAGTTTTGGTCTCTACACTTTCCTAAGAAAATAACTACTTCCAGTTGCTGCAGGCCAGTATGACATGCCATGCAAAGCTGCATAGCACCATGAATAAATTATGGCTGTCACCAACTTCTCTGTCTAAACGAGACTGTTTTACAAAAATAAATTAGCACTGCCCTTGAGCACTGCTAAGAGTGAACATCTCATACATTACTTTGTTAACTAAAAGAATAAGACCTCCATTTCACCACAGTGAAGCCTGCACAAGCAATGTATTCTCCATGTGAGACAACAGCCACTATGCTAAACAACCATGGAGAGAGAAAAGGTCCTAATGCAAGAAAGGAGCATTCAAACCAAACATTTTAGAGCTAGTTCCAGCCCTGTTAACTTGGAGCAGTATCAAGAGCTCAGCTGGATCAAGATCAGGAGAGTAGTCTATGGCTCCTTCGTAATTACTCTGCATAATGCCTTCCTTGTAGCTTCTTGAGGAGAGACTGAACCTCCGTAACTCCCCCTGTTCCCGGTGTGTTGTCAGATGGGGATGCGTGAAATGAAGTACCTGTGAATCTCACCCATCACTATGTGTGAATTGTCTTATACTGCAAATATTGTGGGTTTATCTCTAGGTTTGTAAAAAACAAGACCAACTTTGGCTTCAGCAGCAGTACTTGAAAAAATTACCTACAAACAGTGACATATGTAGCTGCGTATTGAGATAGAATAATTCATCCTACCTTTGGGTGTAGAGTCCTCCTGTCTGCCCTTTTCTTTCTCCTTGAGGTTTCCAAAAGTCCTGATTCTAAGCCAGAAGTTCAGATGAAAATGTTTATTGCTGTATCTGTGAGAATTTTCTACTGGAACTCCCCAGTGTATTCTCCAGCAGTGGACAGACACCATCCAGAGACTATCTGAGAAGCCAGTTTAATCTTCTTGGTATCACAGCATTGGACCAAACTAATTAGAGCAAACCTGGAACTTTCTCATCAAAAAATAAAGTGTAAATCCTCCATACATGTTTATAAGTATGGGGGAAAGACACGCTAGAAGAGAGGAGGAGCAGTACCATATCATTGTCTACTCCCTTTAATCCCTCTGTGCATTATGTGGCAGAAGATGTGTGTTTTAAAATATTATAGCTGGCTCAAAAGGCAGCTGAAACCCATGTTGTCCTTTCAAGCATCTGCTGCTGCTTCTCCTATTCTCCCTGTAGCTCCTTTCCCCTCTTCTTTTCTTAATAAATTCATGATAAGCTTAAACCAACTTCTATTTCCAGACTCTAAACTTAAACTTCAAAGTGACTCGGCTCAGCAGCGAAGGAGGGCAGGTAAGCTGCACTTTCCCTTTGAAGCCTTGCCCCTTGCACTCTACTTCCCCATTCTCACAGCTCTGCACCTTCCAGGGAGATGTCCCTCTAATGCTGCTGGTAGTCCTTTAGGAGACCAGACTTCATAGTGCCCTTGCTGAGCAGCTGGAAAGGAAGAGCAGAGCTGACACCAGCCAGCATGCCTCTCTGCAGTGCTCACCCAGGCCACAAAGCTCTCACCATCTTCAGGTGGGATGGCACAGCATGGCATGGTGCTTGGGCAGAGCCTTGTCAGGGCATGCTGGACAGATGGAGTGCCAATGACAGAAGGCAGAACCTGTAAAGAGGTTGTGTTTCAGCACGCTGGGGAGTTTGCCATCACCCTTCCTTAGCGCTGGCCAAAACCAACACAACTACGTGTTCCCTGTGCCCTTACTATTACACCAGTCAGGTGGATTATCCCGTATGGTTCAGGCTGATAGTGCTTTTTGCCTGCTTTTGATGTGCCAGTGCCATGGCGAGTACTGAAGTATGATGGGTGATGACTGTAGCTAGCAGCCATAGGCTGGCAGCAGGCTGAGCATATCACCAGCTACAGCTGAAACATTAGCTGAAAGCTGGGTGAAAGGAATCTGTTTAACAGGTGTGCTAGGAGTCTGGCATGGAGACTTGGGCTGGGGCCAGTACCACTGAATGTCTGCTGTGTTGATTCGTTTGCTGGCTAGAGTTACAGCAGGGTGCAGGGAACCAAACGCAAATGCCTCTTGGTCTGCTGCAGCTTCTTGCTTGCTAGAAAATTCCCTCAGCATTCCCAAGTCATCTACTGTGCAGGAGCTACAACCGTCTTTTTCTCCTGGTTTTCTTTTTTCCTCCAAGAACTCATGTAGCTGTCCTTTACCAGGGGTTGTTCCTCTGCAGTCTCAGTTTAAAACCAGAAAACACAAAGCAGCAGGGAAGAACAGTGCTGAGAACTGGCTGGCTGAGTGCAGACATCAAAATCTTTCAGATATGACTTTGTCCAGTAACAGGGGGCAGATCAATGTCCGTTTGTCAGTGAGATAACCTCAGACTAGGAATTTATGCATCAGACTCATCTCTCCTGTGTAAGTACTCTCAGGATTGCCAGAACTACCTTAATCCAAGCAAGGAAATTACTCCAATTTCTAGACTGTCATTTCAAAGCTGCCAACTCAACCTTCTCACCACACTACTAACAGATAACGATTGGAAGAGATCTGAACACATTAGGCTTGATGGCTTGGGACAGTTTTAGATAGCAAGCTGAGTAAGAGCTTTCTGAGCCAAAGCAGTATCCTCTGCATCCTCATGACTTCAGCCACATGTCAGCCAGCCCTAATGTGTGAATACGTCTGACTGAGAGCCAGAAGGCTTCCTGATGTCCCATTGACTTCGCTGGGAGTTCTGGGTGTGCAGAACCAGGTGACAAAACTGGGGAAGCTTTCTTTCATCTGTAGTTTTCAAATATGCCATTACCAATTATTAAATAAAAGCTTTACTTTGTAAGCCTGAGATCAATAGGAGCTTAGCTTCTGATCTCAATGGGCTATTTGTAAGAGCATTTAATAATTTCTGTGCTTCCGTCCACCAACTACAACTACAGCAGAAACTTTTTACCAAGTGCTAGCAGTACATCCAGCAAATAAAGAGAAATGATAGAAAAGCATGGGTTTGCTGTACAAGTGGCCCAGTTGCCTCCTGAAAGAAGCCCTGAAATGGGAAACAGCATGTGCCCTGGTCTGCACAAATTTAGCTGAGTGTGGCTGGCCACAGCATGATATATTCAGTCCACTAAAAATCATTGCAGGACCAGACCCATAATCGGTTCAACTCTATGTACTCTTACTCTCATTATTACTATCCTACTTCTTGATTGATCTCCCAGAATGATGAAGAGTACCAGAATCTGTTCAAGACTGGCTAAAATCAAAGAGAAATTTTCAGCACTGGAAAACAAGAACAAACAGAACCAGAAACATGGGTTATACAGGTAAATGTTCCTAAATGAGCCTCATTTTTTAATTCTTCAAAACAGCAAGCATGCAATCAGGTCAGGGAAAATTGCTAACCTGAAACAATAATTATGATTTGCCTTTTGTGATTTAGCAATTAATTAGCATATGACTAGTGAACATTAGGCTTATACAAGATTGCAAATCTGTAGTCCCAACCCCAGCTGGAGGCTCTGTTAGACTACACTGCTGACATAAGTCTTAATAAGTAGGTTGGTAATCTCTGTTATGGGCTTCTTTCCCGTTCAGAGGGTAAGAAACATCCCATTCCTCTAGATCTGAAGCAGGATTAATTGATAGGTCTCATATGAACCTGAAAGTCATTAAGAGCACGAAGGATGAAAAGCAATTCAAACTGCTTTATTACCGTTTTCTAGTAAAGTACTAGTTTAGACTCTGGACCTACTGTGAAGCAGCAGGTTTCCAGATACTGAGTGTGCTGGCATGTGCTTCTGGAAAGGGGAAACAACTGATTCCTAAAAGCAGAAACATCTGCTCAAGTCATGAACACACTTTCTGGCTGAGGCCAAACAGCAGGATTGCTAAAGAAGTCCATGTGCTGCCAGCGCTGTTGTCTGGATTCACAGCAAAATGGTGGTGAACAGTGAACTACTCTAGCTCCTCCTTCACCCTCAACATGCCATTACATAAAAATTAATTTTATGGGGTTTATCATAGCCCTTACCATGATGGCTTTTACAGGAAAGGCAAGGAGGGTCTTTTTATCTCCTTGGCATGGATGGAGGAGCAGAGCTGTTTGTGCAGCAGACACGTGAACTTCAGAAACAGAAAACTGGCCTGGTTGCCAGTCTGGGCACTGCACTAGGAGAGCCCACATCTTTGCTTAGGGTGGTTCTCCTACACTCTGTTTTAATTTTTTGGGCTGTTTGATCCAGTTGTTTTCCTATTTAAACCCATAAATTATATCGAAGTCTCACTTACAGGATAATGATACAAGAAGAAGGGAATTTGACCCAATTAAGACAATACTGATGTTAGGGCCCCATTTAATATGCTTTCTTGTCTGGCCGGAGTTCAGTTTAATTGTCAGAATGATGCAAGTAAATAAGGGGAAGTGACCATTCCTGTTCTGGAACACAGCTTTGCTGGAAGCAGCAGAGCTGCCAAAATCCAGGTATAAATATCAAGATACTTTCAGCAGTTCAGTATCACCCGCAAGTGAATATGATTGAGAAACCTGACTACCAGTCTAAGGATCTTACTGTGAGAACTCTCCCCATCTTTCACCCTGAATTAGGAGGGTGGGCTTTTTCACTTGTGTCAGAATGAAAACTTACTTAAAATCAAAAGAATGACAGCAAAGTCTGAAGAAAAGGTAGCAGATGGTAAAATTCAACCCTGTATCAATAAGCAGTGTGTGTAGACTTGTATTCTGCAAAAGCAGAGCATGGGTTGAATTCTGAGCCATGCTTAGCTTTTCCATTGAAGTCATCAGCTACTGACTGTAAGCATTTGCTGAAGTCCCTGCAGAAATGAGGGCCATAGAATTGAATACAGCCCATAGAGAAGAAAAGTGCATTGTCAACCTGTGGGGCATGTTTTGCAGTTCCTAGCACACCTTCCCTTACAAATTGTTTACCCTTGTTCTCTGTTTCACAGTGTTATGTAGACATTTCCTGCTTCAGACCTAACACTGCAGCCTTTGATCCTGCAGCAAGTCCTTTAAGTGAGACCTACAGCAAGGGGTTCTTTCTTCTTCTTGCTTCCAGCACTCACAAAAGCATTTCTCCATCCGCACTTCAGCAATGCACTCAAGCGCGTGCTTAACATTAAGGTCATGCAGGACTTATGTATGTGATTAAAATTAAGCATGCATTTAAATGCTGTGTGGAACTGGGACCTCAATGAGGATGGCTGTTGGATCAACCTGCTATGACCTCTGCTGAGCTGATTATAACTCAGCCTTTGTAGCATTCTATTTTTCCCCAAAAGTCATAGTTTATTCACTGTGTCTTGTAACAGAAATTTAAATGCTCCTTTTTTTTCTATAACACTACACAAATGAATATTGATTTTTCAAGCCCTGTAAATATTTGAGATATACGAAAGATTTCCCACATCATTCCCCACCCCCCAACAAATTCTGTAACACCTTTTGTGCACAGAAGACATGTGAAGTATAAAAATACTTTGGGTGATTTTAAAGTTCTATCAAAAAATAAAATAAATTTCTGTAAAAATGTCAAGTTTCAGCAAAACAAGTGTAACAGGAAAAAGGTGGACGTTGTGTTTGTGTCTGCAGCAGAACAAAGAATGGCTAATCACCAACATCACAAAGATTCTTGTATTGTCCACTTTTTGGCCATTGAAAAATTTGGAGGCATACATAATGAGGCAGATTTCCTTTACTTTCTTTTCTGAAGGAACATTCCTTTCTTGCTGAGAGCTCAGAGAGGACTCTGAATATGCCTGTAGGATTGAGAAGCAGAAGGAGATTTTTAATTTTTGTTCTGCAGTTTCAGATCTATGGATTATGCCAGTCTATTACCCCAAAGAAAAACAAAACAAAAGCAAAAACAAACAAGCTATGAGATCATCTGCATCACTGCTGTAAACAGATTAGCCCCATGTCATGTGAAAACTCCTTATCACACAGCTGGGATTTAACGTATGAGGACTCACCCTTTGCCGTGTGGCCCTGCATGTCCATTCACCTTGATGTTCCAACTGCAAAATATTTTAACAATGCTTTTTCCAACTTACCTATCACCCATATTGTGAACAGAGACAGTTGATCTTCCTTCTGATTTTTAATCCTTCCCCCTTTCTGTCCAGAAAGACTGCTTAACCTAAAACCTTAATCCTTAAGCTTGGAAAGTCTGTAGTCACTTGCCTTCATAACCATGTTAGCTTTATCACTGCATCATCAGAAGTACTATTTTTTTTTAACAGAAAAGTCAATGTGCTAAGCCTCTCCTCCAGCATTGCAGCCTTCTGATATTTCACCCTGAGATAATGCTAGTGTCTTTGCCCAGCCTCATAGCTGGGCCACTTTTTAATTTTAGTTTATTTTAACTCATCCCCAGATAGCTGGGAAATCTTGGCTAATCAAGAACCAAAAGGCTATTAAACATTTCATATCTTACCCCCACAGAAAAGAGAAAGAACTGTTTACCTTAAGCAGACAATTAAAAATAGGGATGAAAGCTCAGCATTGTAAAGTCAATGAAATCTTTGCCATTCACATCAGCAGGCCATAATTTTACCTGGGATGTTTTATTTGGTTCCCGCGTGTTCTTAGCTTTGGCCCTGCTCTGCTTCCACAGGCTTTACAATAGCTTCAGCTCCTTTTTCCAGTGAGAAGGCATTCATATAATTGAGCGTATGATGTTTCCCTCCTCTCTCCCTGAGAGTGGCTAATAACCTCACCTTTTATTAGAGATGGGAAAAAACACACAGGAAAGAGATGCTGAAAACCAAAATTCATTATTTCTGCCACTCATGGAGGACTTTTTTCTTCATTAAGCAAAGTATCTTGGGGGCACAAGAGAGCTTTAAAATCCTTTTCCTCTGGGTCAGACTTCAGCTCTTATATCCTTTTACCACTCCATCCAAGTATTTCTCTACTTACAGCACTTGCAATTCATTTTTTTTGTCTTTCCATTCTGCCTCTCACCAACCCACCTCTATCCAGGACTGGTTCTTTTAAAGATAGGCAGAACTCCTCAACGATACATGAGATTCCGCTGTTTATACATGGTACGCAAAATATATGCTTCAAATTTTTATACCCTGCTATCAAATTAGGTAATAGGAGGTTAAATCAATTGGGAAGCACAGAGATATTCTTATTTAGCTCTCTGGTATTCATGCTAATGAAAAGCCGAAACCTCTTCTTTTCTGAATGCTTACATTTCAAAATTTAAACATGTTTATAGTATCACCGTTCATAATTTTCTTTCTTTCACTCATTAAAAAAGCAATGACAGACAATATATTCCACTTGTTTTTAAAACTGTTAACTTTTCATTAAAAATAGAGAAAGTTTGGAATTTAGCTAATAAAGACTGACAAGTCTAGATTTAAGAGCTTACTTCATGTGAACCATTTCATCTTGCAGAATTTCAACTTTTTTATTAAAAAGTCATGAGGGAAAATTATGGTCTAGTAGTTAATATCTGACACTATAAATTTATCAAAAAATGCAGAAGGGCCTATAAAAAAATGGGAGTTCATCACAGGGCTTCTGTGAGAGGAGCAAAGTAGTTAGACCTTCCATCCTTAACGTCTATCGAGCTTCATGCCTGATCAATAGGGAAAGCATGCAAATACAGCCTTTAATGCACAGAAGTTCCTGGAATTACAAATTATCATATGTTGCTGGTATGACTGCCTGCGCGCGCCTGGATTCCTGAAGTGGAACGGGCACTCCATTAACCACTGCAATTAACCCAGCTCCGCTGGAGCCAGTGTCACCACACTGTTATATACTGGCCAAGGATGTGGGAACATAAATGCAGATCTGCACACCCTTCTTCCCCGCAACACTGTCAGTGTGCCCACAACAAACATGGGTGGCTCGTGTTTCCATCACAAGGATGCCACAGATTCCTCCTCTGAAGGGATGCCTGGCTTGTTAGCCGCCTGGTAAAATAAAAACATAAGGCTCCTCTTGCTAACATATATCTCAGCCTTACCTAGAGGTACAAAAGGACACGTTCTTCAATTTTAAGAGTTCAAGAACAAGGAATTTAATCTGAAACATAAGCACTCCTGATTAAATAAATAATAAGGCACCAGAGAGGCTGTGTAACTACTGTGGCAAAGCTGAGGCCTACTTTGGCTTAGCTTAATGTATAGATCAGTTTTGTAAGTCAGTTGTGTTCCTAATGCAGAAAATCATGCCGTAGAGATGTTGTAGTGCCAAGACCCTGGAATATAATCTCTTCCCTTTTTCTTTACTAATATTGTTTATTTTAACAGCACCAGGCTGATCTTGCTCGATCATTCATCAGAATTGTCAAACGAAAAAAAAGAAAATATGCAATTACCTAAAGTATGCAAGATTTGTCATGTTAGGTCAGATTGATCCTGTCTCTTACAATGACCAATAGCAGATTCTTGCAGAAGGAATATGAGGCCAGAACAGCTACAGAGACATCTTTCCCTGGTACAGTATTACAGATTCTGAAAAAAACCCGAAGACAAGCCTCTACAAACCTGAAAATACTACTACTTGCTGTGAGAATTAGGTTGTGTACTTGAGTGTGTCCATATAGTCAGTGTCATGCATGATTGGCCAGAAGGAGCTTCCAGTCAATTTACTCCAGCCTCACACTTTGAACAACAGCTGGCTTACAGGACACTAAATCCAACAAAAAATATCTGACCTGCTGCACCCCAGAACAGAGCTTTAAAACTGAAGCCTTTGAATGTGGTATCAGAGAAAAGCATCTTGTCAAGGCATTTACCTTTACTTGAACATAGCTCAGATTTTCAGCTCTGGCCAGACCAGTTATATTCACTTCAGGAGGCTTGAACACCACCACCTCCCCTAACCCCTTGCCAAAACAGATTTAATTGGTAATGAGTTAAAACACATCTAAACAACAGAAGCAGAAGCCACATGGGATCAGACTGCTCACTGTGCAGTGGAAGATCTAAATACAGAAGAATCTGAGGGCCTCTGGGTGAGTTAACACCATGAGGATGACAGTCACTCAAACCCAAGTGTTACTAATACTCAACCCTGTGAACTATTTGGCCAAAATAGAACAGGCAATCCCTTCATTTCTGTAGAACAATTCACAGTATATTGAGCTTGGATTGAGGAGCCTGGAGCTTGCCAAAACTTTGACTTTATCAAATGTTCTTTAGTAGCCCAGCCAAAATCAACTGACTTTGACTGGCTGAAGGGCTTTCTGTTCTCTTCTGCTTGGGATTCATACAGCACGTGAATCAGTTGGGTCTTTGAGTATTTCCAGTAGGGTATTAAGCAAGCCAACTGAGGTCTGTTGCACATCTGTCCTCTTATCCTCTTTCAACAGGTTGTTTGGGCTAGCAGGTATACTGCTTACACAGTTACATGTGTTTGCATGCATATAGTCTTCACATACACATAAGCTTGTGGCTACATATTTGCATGAGACAAAGCAATTTCAAAGAAGTACCGTTTCCTTTTTAAACAGTGGTGCAGTTTGCAATTGTCCTTATAAGGTCATTTCTTAGCATGGCCTCAAGCCCTGAAAAGGTGCTCTGTTCTGTTCAGCAAGTGTTGCCTTTGCAGTGTGGGGATCCACTCTGCTACTGGAATGAAGGGCACTTGTTACCTTGGAAAACAGAGGAAAAGCTGATTGGTACCCCATGGGACATCATTCCCCAGATTAAAATCCTTTCTGAACTGAGGGATTGATGGATTCTTCTATAAAAACACAACGTGCAACTGCTCCTAGAAGGAAATACATTTTTTTCTCAATTGGTCTAGAGATGTGGCAGGAAGGAGCTAATCTTTTGGAAAGAACCATCTGAAAATGCACACAAAACCCTAACAAGTGAGTGCAACAGGCAGCCTGAAAGCTCTGCTCATCCTGCTGCTTTGTGTACTGAAGCGTTTGATAGCTTGCCTTGGTAGGTGAGACAAGAAACAGGGTCATGGAGGAGGAGAGCTGGGAAGCATCCTGCCCCTGTTTGTAAAGTTAAGACAAAAGGGGGCCACACTGAAAACCACCGAGGATGCTCCTCCCTCCCCACTCTGCTCCTGAAGGCTATGCTTCCAGCCCATGTGGCTGAAAGAGAAACAAGCCAGTGACTGAACTGAGGAAGAGGTTGTTAGGGAGGACAGTGGGACTACATCCAAAGTGAAGCACCACTTAGTGCAAGAAAGAGTAGACACATCAGGCCCTCAAGGTTTGAGTCAAATTCCATTGTGGTTGATGGAAAGCATTCCATTCATTTGAGTGGAATAAATGAATGATTCATGACACATATTGTTTAGAAGGTAGTGAGTGAGCAGTTCCCTAAGACAGGAATGAATCAGAAAGGTGCAGGCTCCTGACATGTATGAAGTCTTTTTTAGATACAGATCGAACTACAGGAAGCTTTTGATCTTCAAGAAAAATCTGACTTTGCCTTCAGCAACATGGAGTACACGTACAACCCAGCAGGTATGTCCCCTGCAAGCCATAGTTTCTGCTGTTATGCTGACTT
This sequence comes from Burhinus bistriatus, assembly GCA_013397275.1. Taxonomy (NCBI): domain Eukaryota; kingdom Metazoa; phylum Chordata; class Aves; order Charadriiformes; family Burhinidae; genus Burhinus; species Burhinus bistriatus. The sequence continues at coordinate 76,186 of VYXH01004186.1, forward strand.
CACTTCTGCAATGAAACGTGAGTGACAAAATGGCAGGGTTGAAAAATGCTGGGTGGAAGGAGGACAGGAGTGCAGGTCAGGACACTTTTTTATTTATGAAACATTGCTCTCTTAGCTTCCAGATTGATAAAATTGGACTAGGATTCATTTTCCCACAAATTGTTTCCTATATTCGGCAATCCATCCTGCACCCAATCCAACAAAGTGCTCAAGGACAGGACTTGTAGGTACTCGTGTACATGGGATTCCTCAGTCCCACTCACATGTCAGGTGTAGCAACAGACACTGATGCTTTGCAAATTTGTCCATAAAGCAATGCAACTGCATTAGCAGTATGCAGATCAAGGATGGTTTGTGCCGCTCCTTGCTACGTGTAGTAAAAGTAAAGTGCTTACAGCAGCCAGTGGTAGAATAATTAGGGATCATTACTTTCCCTGTTTATTCAATTACTCAAGCCAAATCCACCTGTGCCTTAAATTGAGTACAGACACACTTTTCCCGCTAACGGCATGTTTCCTTACGAAACACTGCTATTGAAAGGTTCAGTTAAGCTTTTGTTTTGCTTCACCCTTATTACAACTCTACTTAACTGTGATCATTCAAACTTTGGTTTGTTTACCTTTCTGTTTTACTCCTCTTCTCTCAATATTTTAAATATACTGTCAAGCCATGTCATTTTGACAATGCTTGCCTGAGAAACTTTAGTTCAATGAGTATTAGTCTTCAGTATCTGCCCTGCCTACCCATTTTTTTTAAGATGGTTACTTCAATTTTATACTGAAGTTGTTTTATAACTGTAACACAAAAAATTCTACCAAACTTGCCATGATCAGTGAAGTGCAAATTCCACTTAGGTTGTTCCATAAATCTCAATTACTGTGGTTACAATTGTCCCAAATTCATACACTAGGGGATTAATCTGTTTAATAAACTGGGATGTTAATAATCTGTAAAGTGTTGTGGTAAAAGTAGTGTGAAAATATTTGATCGATGTTCTAAAACTTCCAAATTGCCACCTCTATATTCACAAAAATGTTATAAAAAATGAACATATTTCAGTACAACTGTTCTTCCATTCAAACCTCTGTTGGAGAAGGCAATTTTTTAAAAAAAACCTAAGGGGCTATCAGCAGGTTATTGGGATTCCATGTTGCTAATGCCAATGTGACACCCATCTAC
>VYXH01004187.1:0-39009 GCA_013397275.1 Burhinus bistriatus
GTGGGGGGTGGGGGGAGAGAAGCTGGTTGAGCTGGTAGTCTCTTTAAATAACGGGTTTTATGATTGTTACTGGGGGGCAGGCTTTTTGCTATCAAGAAGACAGGGAGGCAATGCTCTAGTACTTGAGGATCCAGGAAAACAAGTCAGGAATTACGCATGAAGGACTAAAAAACATTTAATTCTTGGTTATGTGCATGTGTCTCTCTTCCCCTTGTCACTGTCGTCCTCCTGCTTCTCGTTCTGTTCTGTTGTGGTGTTCTGCTTTACAAAGCCCCACGCACACACAAAGCAGTCCAGCACCTGGACACCCTCACCGGGCTTCTCTGGGGAAAACGGGTGAAGAAGCACCTTGGCTCCTGTAGGTTCAGGTGTGTTACCACTTCAGGAGGGTTGGCCCCTTCCTTCTTGGTCCTTTCGTGAGCTCCTGGGAGATGTGTCCCTGGGCACACATCTGCAGCGAGCTATGCGGTGCCAGCAGTGGTTACCTGGATACACGCGGCCGCGTCTTTCTGAATGGCATGAGAGTGGGAGGAATTGCTTCAACTCATTAGAGGTGGAATGAATAAAAGTAACAATGCTGATTTCATCACTTCCTTAGTAAGGTGATATCTAATCAACCCTGTGTGCTGCACTGCAGCACAAGTAGCTTAAAAATTAGCAGTTTTGGAAGGGGAAAATATCTTAATTTTTTTCAGATATTTGATTTCATCTGTTAAATTTAGTAATGTTTGGGACAGCTAAAACCATGCTTGAGCTGGATGCTGCAAAAGAGATCCCTCCATGTGCTATGGAATTCCTGCACCTTCCAAACACAAAAAAATAAAATCTGGATGAGTTTGCACAGTCCATCTTCTTAAACCTTTTTTCTGCCTTTGAATGATTACTATTCCTGACCAGATACATTTGCTGACTTGTACAACCATCCAAATTTTTTTCTTTCCCTCCTAGCCTGAAGGTTGCATCCTGCCCTTTTCATGTGTGCGTGCAAAGCTAGCACCAACAGCGAGAGATTTAGGAACATCCAGCACGGGAGGTATAAGATGACATGCCCATTTTTGTCTGTTTGGCACTTTAATAGTGAGAAGGCCGGTGTGGGGACAGTGACAAGCGGCTGCTGGCTCTGTATGTGTGCAGAGGTGGGCCTGTACAGTAGCAGCTGGAGGACTAGCTGGGCCCTCGCGTTTGCAAATCCCCTTTGGAAATACATGTGCTCTAGCTCTGGCACTTGTGCTGAGTAGGGACCCTAGACCTGTGTCTCCAGATGGGAGCAAAGAGCAGGGCTGTGGGATTTCTTCAGGCAGTGAAACTGGGGATGGCAAGCCCTGCCTGCAGAGATCAATAATGGTGGTTTATCCCACAGCGTCTGTTGCTGTGGCGTTTAGATCTCGGGAACAAAGCAAGCTATTTTCTTGTAGTGGGTATCGTGTACTCCCAGCTTATACTTTAATAGGATTAAACAGTCTCAGCATGGCCTTGGCAGGGTGGTACATACCCCAGGGCAGGACAGTCCAGACTCCCTGTCTGCCCCAGGCATCCTCACCCCCTTGCTGCTGGCATGTGAGGAGCATGGCTTTGAGGCCGCCTTGGCAGGGGCGGTGGGGACGAATCCAGCTCTCACACAACCTGCCTTAGTCTGGGATCAGGTTATTGTATTTACCTGCTAACTTGAATTTAAAAGAAGGCAAAAGATGAGCTGGAATACTGCATGCTCTGATGCAAGCACTGTAATGAGGGATGTATTTCTCTCTGAAGAGAATTGAGCAGGCACCATTAGGAGTTTAGTGCTGTCTTCCTCTGCAGGAAATGCAGACAGCACTTCCCTCTTCCCTCGCTTGTCATCTTCCAAGCTCTCTTCTGTAGATGACTTGGTCATATAGAGACATGCAAAGTCTAACGCAGAATGACCATCTGAGGGTGTCCTTGTTCATAGAGTTCCTTATTCCAGGCTGATGTGTTGCAAAGCAAAGGAGGTTGAGAGTCTGAACCAGGGTGGGATGACAGCCAGGGCTAGAGTGGTGTAAGCACCAATTCTCACACTGGGAGCAGGGGGTCTCACGAAGCGAAACACAAGTGCCTTCTCCTCACTCTTCCTTCTCTGCAAAGAAAGTATAACTTCTCACTTACTCTGATGTCCCACCAGCTACATCTGCTTTGCTCATATGCCAGCTCTCCTGGCAGGTCTGAGATACAGAAGTTGTGGACCCATGTTTTGGTGCCTGCCCAGCAAACATTGTGAAGGAGGAGCATGTGCAGTTACAGGACGGAGATCTCCTCTCACTGGTGCCTCTGAAAGCAGCTCTGTGGAAGAGAGTTCCAATTAAAATCAATGACTTCAGAAAACCAGTGCTGGAAGCTGTTTTGTTTCATCCCACACATCTGTTTTCTTCATGGAAATGCAATGTGTTTGTGGCAAGGCTATAAAATAACATATATCTTTTCCAGAGATGAATAAATTAATTGTGAATTCATCAGATGGCATTGCCACATATGCTGAACAGAGAACAAAAAGGCAAGGCAACAGCAGCTTGTAATAAAATTCCTTTTATTGAAGCAGTAAAGATTCACATGATCTTCCACCTACCCTTTAAGATAGTAATAAAAGTGACTCAGCTTGGCAGCACTGGTAAAAAGTGGTAGATGGCTTTGGAGTTGTTTTGTTAGAGGAAAAGCACACATTAAATACAGCCTTGGATTGATTGGGTATTGGCTCCTGGAATAAGTGCAAGGAGGAGGATCTGCATTTACTGCTCCAAGACTCACGCTAAACATGCACTGTGAAAAGAAAGCATCCTCTGCTGCTGGCACTACCTCTCACTGCCATCCTCCTGGGGAGGCACGTACAAAGTGGAGCTGAACAAGCAAACAAGAAAAAGTTCAGAGGCTGCAGGGTGAGGCTGTGGCAAAAGAGGAAGATGAGGCTCTCTGTAACTTAACTAAGTGCTCATATCTCACAGTTGTTTATAAGTCAAAACCACTGTTTTGAGGTCTTGCAATGGAAAGCTCTGTAGCAGAGCAGGATGTTGAACTCGTTACAACAAATGACATCAGGAAATAGACTCCCTCATCCCATTTTCATTCAGCTACTTCTCTAGCATCTTCCCCAAATGCTGCATATCTCTAGGGGCTCCATAAGAATGATTTGGTGATGTGCTTACCTAAAACGGCAGACAAAAACCATTTAGAAGGCACTGGAGTAGATGGAGCAAAATGAGCAGGGGATTGAACTGCAAGTGCTTATGAGATAGGCAAGCAAGTGAAGTGCTTCCATGGTGGTGAGGGTGCACCTCCTGTGAGAGAGTGCAAAGAGGAAGGATGATGGGGGAGAAATGAATGTGACAAGCTGCAGAAATAATAACGTAACTGGTCTAGGCAGGGATCCCTGTGAATAATGAGAGGTAAGAATTCCCTGCAGAGGAGGACAACAAAGGCTGCTCTGGAGGTTCGTTTCTTGTGCAGGCTGGCAGAAATTCATGCCTAGATGCTCTGGGGGGAGGAAGCATCTATTGGTGTGACTGGTTGTACATCTTGGAGACTTGTAGAGAGCGTATTGGTGATTTCTCTTCTAAAAAGGGGCAGCTGAAGGGTTATGGGACTGATTCTTGGTGGTCTGTGTCTTGTGTAAGCACTCACCTATTGAGTATGTCTACTGGGCATACTCATTTCATGGCTACATGCTGGCAGTATTCCTCTTCTTGTTTCCCCACCAGAAACTGAATTTTTATTTTTTAAACAGTCTATGAATCTATCCTCAGCTTTGACCACTGAGTGCATGAACCTCTGCTTTCATCTTTGACAGGGCCGACACAGCTTTGGCTTTAGGCCAGGAAATCCTGCAGGTCCATACTCAAACCCATACAGTATTGCTTGGTAGTTTAATTATCTGCCACTGTAGGCTGCGCCTGCAGATATCTTGAGTTCACATTCAATCATCTGCAGGAAGATGCCTTAAAGTGTATCTTAGAAGAGTTGAGCTGGTGCCCTGTGGCGCTGCTGTGTGAAGTAGAAAGACATCACGGATAGCTTTGGGAGAGGAGAACCAGTTCACTTTAACTTGTTTTCACTTGCCAAAGTGTTTTCTTTGTTATTAGCTCAATGCAAGGAAAAAAGATGCTGAGGAGTTGAAGAGGAAAGGGGATTTTAGCTGTTGTGCTGAAAATGCCCTTGTTTCCCAGCACTGGGGAGCAGGTGAGGTTTGCTGGTGTTAGCTTCCCAGGGCAGAAAAACTGAAGTTCTGCCCCTGCTGGGCTCTGCAGAGCTTCTTGGGAGACAAGAGCACAGGCAGGAGGGCCCTGCATCCCAACCAGCAGTGAAAGAGGGAGAGGAACTTCTGTTAATAGCCTGCTGGAGAAAACTGCTCAGGTTTTCCCAGAGCAGCACTAAACTGTAACAGAGCTTGGTTAGCAGCCTCTGGGGATGAGAAGTTATTCAACCTTGTCATCTGGTAGAGCAACAACCCTATTAAATGGACCCCTTGTTGTGAACAAAATATCTCCATGAACTGCATAGTAAGCGAGATCTCTCCAACACCAGCTCTCTGAGGATGGGAGCGATCCTCTTGCTGCACCCAATCTTCTGCAGACCCTCACTTTTAACATGCAAAACTTGTGGTAGTTCCTCCCCTGAGTGTTTCAGAAATTGAATGGGGGTCGTGTTTTGTGACGGGAACAGCTGCAGATACCCTTATTTTGTTCTCAAAGGGTATGTCTGCTTCACGCAACAGAGTGCACAGCTAACCCCCCCTCACGCTGTCGCTGGCTATGCTCTGGAGTTCACATGGGGCAGCTCTGTGCAGCATGGCCATTCCCCTGGACTCCAAAAGCAGTGGAGCTGTTAGGAGGGCTGTGAGCAGCACACTGGCCGATTTGGGCGCTGCCCTGCACGGACTTTGCTTCTGTGCAACCACGCTGTGCCACAGCACAGGAGGCTCCAGCACAGCTGGCACAGAGGTAGCTCCTGTGCCTTGCCACAGAGCAGCTGGGCCCATAGCACTCTTGGCCATAGCAGCACCGAACAGGGATTTTTTTCATACTCTTTCAATTAACCTATTGCCCACTCCTCTACATTGGCATCCTAGTGAGCTCTCAGCCAAGTCTCCAGGTCTCTCGTGGTCAGTAAGCACAATTTCACACCCAAGTTTGTAAGGGAGATTAATCTTTCCTGGGACAGCCTCCAAGACAGTGAAACGTGTTCTTCTGCAAGCTAGAGATTACTGCAGCTTTCAACAAAACAAATCTCGAGAACAAGGCATGCATCCTCCAACATATAACACAAACATATAGCAGTATGCCTGTTCTCAGGGGGGGAAATAAAAAACAAGGCACTCTACTGTACATGCCTTGGGGGGAGATGGGAACAAACAGCATGTGACAGACTTTAGCTGTGTTTTCTAATACCAGGCTGGAAGGCGCTCAGCTGATAAGCTGGATGTAGGAACCTAGACAGAACAGAAGTGAAGAGATTTCCATGGATCAACGTGCTTTGCTTACCAGGGCATTAAGCAGTCTGCTTCAGTCCTCTTAGAAATCCAATAAAAAAATAATATAACAGTTGATCCAGCTCTGAAGTTGTTCTTGGAAGTTAAATGAGATTTCTCGGGGGTGTCTTGATCTCCTTGGATGGACATAGAAAGGATCTGTGTCAAGGGTGTCAGCTGTACAAAACACCTCCAAGCATTACCCCAGGATGAGCATTGTGGTTTGCTATGTGGTGTTGTTTCCTGAAAGAGCACATTCACCCCCATGCTTTTTTAAATTAGGTTTGAGTGTGGTAAAAACGGAAAAAGTGGAGAGGAGAAAACTTGCCTGTGAAGACTATGGTGAGCAGGTGTTTAAGATGGGTGAGAAGAAGAGAAGGGGACACACTAGTTATCAGACAAGTCACTTGCTACTTGTGATGCAAAAATTGTTTTTTGGGTTCCCCCTACCCTGTTTGTAAGATCTCCTGATTCATCTTAGTAAGGTCGAGTGATTTGAAACAGTAAACAACTGGCTATTAAAAGATTAAAAGCTCTGAAAGTATTTACCTTAGAGTCTTCATCATGGATTTGGCCCATCCCTATTTCTTTAGTCAGAACAACTCATCATCTTGTTCCTTCCATTCTTTAATCTCATGATATTACAGGGGTTTTGATAACCTGGCATACACTAGATGTGATGGGTAGGAGAAATGGGAACAGCATAGAGGCACTGTCTGTGGATGGTAGAGATATGGTAAGAAAGGATTGAACATGTGTAAGCTGGCTCACAAAGGATTAGTGGGGAAATGGCGGTTACAACGTACATCTTAAAGTTAATTTTAAGCAAACTGTAAGCAACTGCCTGGGCTGAAACTTTCCACACTGATATCTGTCTTGGGACAAACCTTCCTGGGAATTCTTCTCACTTTCAAGAGACAGGCTTCAGATCTTAGACGATACAGGAATTTGCAATGTGGAAAACATTCTCGTAACTTATTCTAGGAGAAAATGTTTTGAAACTGTCTTATATCAGAGACATTCCATATCAAACCAAATCTGTGCGCTTATACTTGCCACATAATGAACATAGGAGCAGAGAAGTTGAGAGTTACAATGGAAAAATACAAGTGTGATGCACAGCTATTTAGTATGCTCTGCGAGCTCACATCATCACGGTGCAATCTTTCTCGTAGCATTGGTCTGGATGCCTACAGTCTTTCTGCAGCCGGCTGAGAACACAGTAATGGTTAGCTTATGTTTCTGTAAGTCCCATGATTCCAGGTTATGTTTTCTCAGCTTGATAGTCCATGTCTACTTGGACAAATCTCACTGCTTTAGCTTCAGCTCATGCTTTTTCAGCAGGCTGTAGTCATGTGATGGCCCAACTCCCTCAATTCAGTGAAGTTTAGTTACTGCTGAGTATATAGCAGCCAACATTACGCTTCAAGTGCGCACTACCGTGTGGATTATGGACACCCCTCTTTGACTCCAACAGTAATTATTGGTGATCTTGTAATGAAGTTCACTTGCTATTATCAAGTGAATAAGCTGTAATATTAAAATTGTGACATTCATCAGTGTCTGTTACTGTTTGAGAAACTCACAACTATTTATTGTTTAGATAATTATTCTATCATGCAACGACCCCTCCCCACCTGGGAAGGGGGATCAGAGGAAAAACAAGGAAACATGAGGGCTGAAATATAAACGGATCTAATAGGATAAGACTAAATAATTAACATTAATAATACTAAAGAACCAGTATTGATCCCGATATCAATGTAAAATATACAAGGATTATACCCAGCCCATTCTATCAGTAGGAAGCTGTGCACTCTCAGCAGTGGACAACAGATGTCGGACACTGCGAGTGCTACGGCTTCAGGAGTAAGAAAAGGCCTCAGGGGTCCGGCACTGGGGCAAGAAGTTCTCTGGATCACCACCACCAAGGAAGAGAGAGCATTTTGCAGTAAAACTTTCTAATTTATATTTAATGTGATGTTCATGGTATGAAATAATCCTGTTGGCCAACTTGGGTCAAGTGCCCAGGTCTCACTCCTCCTCATCCCTGCAGCTGGCTAACTTGAAAACACTGAGACCCCGGAACCCACATACCATAGTTGGCTATAAAGTAAATATTTTTACAAACTCAGACACTACAGTCTTCCAAAAGTGCAGTTTTGCCCAGCATTAGAAGAGAAATTAGTCCTATGTTGCTCAAACCAGGACAGAGCGATACTAAAAACTTTTAGACACTTGTCCCAAGTTGTTGGCCCCTGAGTGATGTGGGATAAGACTTCTTGCTGCCAACCTTTATATAAGGCACTTCAAGACCAATACTAGTATTTCCTATTGCAGTAAAAGCCAGTCCTGTTTGGTTTTCAGGTCAGGTGAAAAGTAATTTTTATGGTAATGACATGAAGCTATCAAAATACCCAATTCAAGGCAGGCAGGGGCTTGGGAACCACCCGTAGTCCAAAGCAAAGAGTAAGAGGTCATGTCAGGCCTTAAGATCTTCACAGAAAATGATCTGCAGGCTGTTCTTATCCTGTTTTGATGATGTTTTTTCTTCGAGACAACTTTATCATTAGTGTAAACATGTGTTACTCCTTGGGGTTTCCTACTCCTTGATTTTCTTGTTTATTTCTTTAATATAAAAGAAAAGGTGCTGCAATTTCTCTCCTTCTATTCCAAATAATTTCTCACTTTCTTCTGCTGTCACTTTAAAATCCTGAGGCTAAGCCTTCCCTGAAGACTCCAGTTTTCCAATTTCCAATAACTCCAAGTTCACCCAACATAAGCTTATCCTCCTCCTTGTGCCTCTATGGCTTGTGCTTTAGGTACTGCTGCTGCGCACGTGGCAATTTCACCTTGATTACTTTCCATTTTCCCCTCTGCCTACAGTAAATGTCATATAGCACCCACCCAGCTATTCATCCATTTTTTCGATCTTTGCTCTGCTACAATTCAGAATCTTAATGTTATCTTCTCTCCACCCCTGTTTCTCTCAAACCTAAATCCAAATCGCAGGATCTCAAGTAACCTGGATCTACTACCTACAAATAAAGAACTAGGTACTTTTTTCCCCCTGCAGTCCCTCAGATCTTAGATATCCACTAGGATGGATTCTTATTACCTATCTCATTTTCATGCTGTTTTTCTGTTTCGACCTTCCTGAGAAGTTTTCTTCAGGATTGCTCCTGCCACTGTCTCCAAGATGGACCCCAAAGCCACTTGGCCACCCTCTCACAGGGGCTTTCTGCAAAGCAGAGACCTCCTCCTGCAGGAGGAGGGGGCTGCACTGCCAGCCTTGGGCTGCTGCAGGATGCCTGCAAAGCAGAGCCTCCCTCTGCACACCCGGGCTCCAGAGTCCCTTAGTGTCATTGGGAGTAGAACTGATAAGGATTTTTTTTTTTGATACATTGTCTTTCCATACAAAAATATTGACTCACTAAAACAGATTCGTCTCATCTTTTCATGGAAAGTTGCTCTTGCTTAAATTCTCACCATTACCGGAATACAAAAGCAGAGCAGCAAATAGTTACTGATTAGGATGTTTTCCCTGGTCGAAGAGAAACAGGCTCAAAGCTCCTGTCAGAACAGGAGATGGTAAGGTTGTAAACCCAGGTATGTGGTGTCACTGAATTATTCCAGCATAGACATTTTATGCCCATTTATCAAGCGGTTTCCTCTGTTCCTTCACTCTTTGGGGATTTATATAACAAAACAGAGGAATCTTTTCCATAAAACTCTAACATTATACTGAGTTTCTATTTTTGAACTGTATATTTGATTTGTCATGTGTGGAGGTTTGCTTAGGGAGCTCTTGGTTGGCACTCGTTAAATCTGTTTGCAGATTACTAAATCCTATTGTAGAAGAGCACATTCTTGTAGCCAGGGGCCATACAAATACCTAGATAAATGCTCATGTGGATAAATTCCTTCTAATAGCTTTGTCTTTCTGTGCAAACAACAGTTGCTTTCCTGACAAGGAAATGTACTGCAATAAACATAAAGTACAAAAATACAAACAATTGGAAGTAATTCTATAATTTAAAAATATTCTAAAGAGATAAGACAAGAAATGTAAAGCCTTTAATGTTATTTACATGTGATGTTTGGCATTCATGCTTTGTTTAAATGTTGATACGAGATTCCAGCAAGTAGAGATGACTGAGGAAGGTAATTTATTCCACTGATGTGCGCTTGGCTGTCTGCTGAGGTGGTGTACTCCAAACTGGGCCCTTCCTAGGGAAGGAACTGAGATGTTCCTAGCTGAGGGTATTCCTTCCATAAACTAAAATGACTTCTTTTCTGTTTTGAGCCCCACTCCCATCAAAACCCTGAATAAATGAAGAGACAGATAATGAGGGATAAGCAGATATTCCACTGAGGGTACTGTACGAACTTGCAGAGATGAGCAGGCAAGAATAAAGATAACTGTGTAAAATTAAAAGAAAATGGAGACAACTAAAAATGAAGTTTGACATAGTCCTGAAAATGAAATATTTTTCTACATATTCTCCTGCCACAACCGCAGTATACATCTACCTCATTCTTCATTATAAGTTTTAGTGGAAAAGAGGGAGCATAAACTGAGAAACCACCTAAAATGTATGCTTTGTCAAAGTCATTAAATCTCATTTGACTGCTGTGATGACTCCCCGGACTCTGCCCTTTGCTTCCCTGTAAACACTTCTTTCCTGTGCAATCTCACAATCCTCTGCTGCACCGATCCATAACCGCATCGACAGCCGCACAAAGTCCCAGACTGTTGAATTTACTCTCACCTGAACCTGCTGCACACGATAACCGTGCCTGCCTTCGCTGAGGAATAACACTTAGCTGACAGCTGGGTAGGTCCCTCAAATAAAGCCTTGGGCACTGCAACGGGAATTCTTGGCTGAGGCTTTCAGGTACTGAAGTAATACAAATAAATAACTACATTTTATCATGGTGATCTGCGTGTTGTTTTAGCAGTCAGCCCTTCCAGTAAGTTGTCAACAAATAAAGCATGAAGTTATATAGACTTGTTCTAATGGATTTGTGCCGATAATGTCTGTTGCTTACTGTTCTTATGTAGTTGTTTGGCAATGTGCAAAAGGATGAGAGGAAAGGGCTTCAACAAGGGAGGTAATTGTCTTCCAGTGCACAAAGGACAGTCATTGCAACAGTCTCAAAATAATAATGCAGCTAGCTGCAGGCAACACTGGCCTCCAAGCAAGCAACAGGGTTGTGTGTTATATCCCCTGAATTCTAGTTACTGGGCTACCTGTGATGGTTGTAATATAAAGGCTGCCAGAAAAGACTCCGCTGATTTGTGCCAGGCACTCCATCATGGCATGACAAAGCAGGAAAGCGGAGCCACAGGAGCGCTAGTTTGCCACGGAAGGACCGTAGCTTTGCCTAGCTTCATCTGCACTGGCTGCTCTGGGAGTACGAGCACTTAGGTGTTTGCAGGGTCATGGCCCTTGCTGACAGTAAAGATGAGTTTCTCTTCCAGTTCCACGCAAGACAAAACTTCCCACATGGCATCTGTAGCTATTTGAAGGAGACGGCTAGCAAAAAAATAGTTGCTGCCTAGCCCATGCTGTCCTTACAAAAAGGCTTAGTGTCCTCCAATGGCATTTCCATGTTTCATTCTGTCTTTTCATTCCAAGGCTCTTCCCTCTGCACCTGTTGTGACAGGTATGCAAACTTCTTATTGAGTAGTTCAGAATAATTAGGTAGATCTCAAATTTATACACAAGTTGCAGGGCACAAAACGGAGAATAGCTGTTGGGGTGCAAGAGGGACAGCACAGATGGAGAACTGGAACTGATGCTCACTGCAGCCCCTTCCCTTAAACAAAGCAACCAGTACCGGCTGGAGCGGGGAACTTCACTTAATACCCAACAGCGATTCCCTAAAAATAATATGGCTGTAAATTCATTGTAAAGAGTGCATTATGGCATCACGGCCTTGTGTTGACACCCCCTGAAACTGAAGCTAGAGGGAAGATGCAAAGCAGGCTTCTGTGATTTCACTTCTAAAACTCACTGTATGCAAACTCAGGTCTACGTTGTTCTTGTTTTTCTGCAGGCATCCTAGGGTCTACACTTAATGCCAGGAATAGTTGCCAAAACAGTGACCCTTAAACAAGTATTTCAAAATCTGCCTAGAAAACAAATACTAAAACTGTAATCATGAGGAGTTTCATTGGCAAAGGTGATTCTAAGCATTACTTGTGACAGTTGGGAGTTCATCTGTTGGTTATAGCTAATACAAAAGACAGTGTGTTGTCATGGGTCTTGTATTATTTTTTTCTATCATGTTTGAACCTGAGGCAAAAAGTGAAAGGGCAAGAAAAGAGCAATACTTCAGGTAACTTCTGAAATCCATTTACAGCAGCTCAACTGACATCCCCTTCATCCTCCCCATCCCAAAAAAGCAAAACTGAAGGTTACAGAGGGAAAGGGAATGCATTCAAACCATGCTAACTGCAGCAGAAATTAGGAAGGCTGCCACCTTAAAATAACAGGTTTGTTCTCCCAAGCACCAGCTGGTACAGCTGAGAGTACAGGAAAAGAGCTACAGGGCACAAGTGTGTGTTCAGTGAACTTCTCTGGTAGGAAGGGGAGCATTTAAATGGGAAACTTCAGTAATGGTCACTCCAGTTTTCTTTCAGATCTGAGATCTGCCAGCATTTCCTCCCCGTTTTTTTTTTTTAACCAAATTTCTTTCATGCTTCCAGATAATCCAGCACTAGATGCAGAAGTAAAAATATTTTGTAAGAGGTAGAAATAGACGAGTTGATGCATCCCTTCCAAGGGTGGTTTTTTATTTGTCTGAAAACAGTCCTATAGTCACTGCACTTAGTTGCTGTTGGACCAACAGTCAAAGGTAAACTTTTCTTTATTGGTGCTACTTAGTGTATCTGTTTACTGCTGGCAACAAAAACATGAAACTGGATTAGGGTCAGAAGACACAGAAGCTGCAATAAAATTACTAATTCAAAGGGTGTCTCATCTTTGTGGGATTATTGAGTTATTGTCAAATCCTTGCTAGTCCTACAAGTTGGAGTGAGAACAATACCTGAATCAGCTGTTAAAAGCATCGCCTTTGTTTTCCAAAGTCAGAATAATTACCACTCATCCTAACTTAATTTGCAGTAAAAAGCACGACAGCACTAGCACTGCTGCTTCTCGCTGTGACTGATAAATTCTCTTGGTCTCCAAACTTCTTTTTAATGTTATGCAGTTTTTGCTATTACAAAATTGTTTTTGTAGCCTTACAAGTGCATGGTTTTTACAAATAGATTTCACTGAGGTAGCAGGATAAAATTCAGACAAACCAATAAATTTTGGAGTTTAATTAAACTAGCAAGTTAATTCTGAAAGAACAGACTTTCAAGGATATGGGATTTCATATAATTCCTTGGCAAGTATTGTTTCTGCCAATAAAATTTGGGTTATGGAAACAATGAGTTATCAATTTTTTGACCAATTATAGAAAAAAATGTTTCATGCAACATAGCTGTCAACCCTACTTGGAAAGTTCTTCTCTTCTATTGTTGATAAATGTTTATTCAAGTGTTTAACCCTCATTCAGCTCTACAAATGTCACTGGAGGAGTACCTGGTCTCCTGACCCACGCAGCTGAAATAGGTTCTACAACTAGGATAACTTAAATAACTTAAATCTACATTCTTAAATTGCACATGGAGGTGGTTTTTGCTTTAACTGATGCAGTTTCTCCTATAATTGAACATATGAAATGTTCCCCTTTTGAGCATCAACGGAACCCACCTCAGAGCTCTGCTCCTAGAAACAAGTAGAGGGAATGGGTTGCAATTAGAGCTGCCTAAATAACCAGGGGCTTTTGGATCAGTGGCTAAGCTGGAATACCTGAGATTCAAAGTGAAATTCTCTTGGATTTGTTCTCTCAGTAAAATAAAGAAGAGATCTCCTAACCTGAGACGGTTTCACTTGACTCAAAAGCAGGAAGTTTACTTTTTGTATTCGTTTGGCAACTTCCAAAACAAATGTCAGCTAAATGTCAAAGTATTTTGACTTTCCCATTTTTTCCTCTTTGGTCATCATTACATGCTAAATCTGAACTGAATTAATGAAAGCTTTCTCTACCTGTTTCCTCTTCCCAAGGGAGGAATTTTTCAACAGAATACTTACTGTTAATACACTGAAGTGTAGTAACTTCAACTCCAGCTTCAGTTGCAGAACTCCAGTCAGAAGTAGGTCTTGTGACCTTTGAATAAGGTTGGGCATTGAAATCCTTGTCCAAAGGATGACGAATGCAAACAGTCTCCAGTGACCCCACTTGATGAAAGATTCAGATAGCTCTTTTTCTGCATGTTAAGAGCCTGGCCCATGAGAGGCTCTAATTTCCATCAGGTGGGGCTGGGATTATTCCTCCCAGAACTGGTGTTGCTGCCTGGGGTCCTGTTGCACCATGTGCTGCCCAGGTGCAGAGGATAAAGCTGGTTTGTGCTACAGGAAGGTGGGATTGCCTCTCCAGGTGTGCAGATATATGATGATGAAGGAGACATGCAGCCAGGACCCCCAGGATGGTGTGCTGCCACCACTGCATGGGGGGCAACGGCAGTGACATCCAGGTGCCAAACAGCTGTCAGCTTTGTGTTGCTGCTGAAGTGAGAGAGGCTTGAAGGAAGGATCCAAAAGGGGATGAGGAACTCCATGTAAACACTGCCAAAACCATCTCTCCTCAAGCCTGTAGGGCAGAATGGCTGGGATAGAAATGTCTGTTTGAAACTTCCAGTGGCCAACAAAGGTTGCCAGTGCTCGCCTGCTAAGGGCAGGACAGCACATGTCCCTGCCCCCTCTACACCCTTTATGCCCATTGCTGTAGCAGATCAAGCCATCCTGTTGTGTGGGAAAGCTGAATGAGAGCTGCTGGTAGATGACAAAAAAATAAATGCAAAAACTGCAGTCCAGAACCAGCTTTCCAGTGTCTGTGAGTCCCTGGAAGATGGGAGAGGTCAGAAATTCAAACCACCTCCTTTCTGCCAGTGTGTTAGGATGACTGGCCAAAGAGATGCTAGTCAAATAAGTCGGATCCCTTTGTGGTTTGAATGTGCATCCATTCTGGATCTGGGGGACAGCAGGATCAAGCATACTGAGCCTTATTCTGGATTTTTTTTTTTTTTTCTGGTTCTGGCTGGAGGTATGGCCCAGGTACTGGGTTCAGGTCAAACGTTGGTTCCCTGAAGTTTTCTTGCACAGGAATCCAAGGCATGATTTCTTCCAGTTTTTATACAGTGGCACAGTAGTGTTTGGTACCCTGTGGAAGTGCAGAGCCTTGGTCCACGGCTTGCACATCTCTGTGACCCTTAAAGCAGCCCCAGCTCATTTGCTATGTGTTTCCTAAAGCACTCTTTTCGCCATGCTTTTAGGACAACGGAGAAGTGTGTGTGTGTAAGTTCATGCGTATGTAGTTCTTAATGGTGAAAAGGGTTTTTTGCTTTAATTAGAGCTAACTTATTTAACAACAAGGCTTTATATGTTCATTGGTGTGGCTGCCAAATTTGTAAACAGAGTGATTCAATAATTCTTCTTGTACTTTGATAATTGTTGTGAAACAAGATAATGTGAGAAAACCACAGACTTCTTTCAATGTTGAATTGTAGACGTGAAATATTTGACTTAAGAGATTCATTAAAATAATGAATTTTTAGCCTTGCCTATTCAGGAGGAAGGTTAAAATCACAACTTGGGCTGACACAGAATTTTATCATCAGGAATACTATGAATTATATTATCACATCAGAATATTTTAGCACTTATGAAAAAAAGGAAAAGCAGAACCAGGAAATTTTTGAACAGTTTTTCTGTTCTATAAAGCCTAAAAGGGAAATCTTTGCATGAGGGTTTCCTGTTTGTTTAGATTTATCATTTAAAGTTCTAAAATGCACTCAGTACTATATGAAATGCTGCTGAGCACAGACTTACCATTGAGGTTTAAAGGGAGGGTGAATGCTAAGCTGTCATGGAATCATAGAATCTTCTATGCTGGAAGGGACCTTTAACGTCATCGAGTCCAACTATCAACCTAACACTGCCAAAAACACCACTAAACCATGTCCCTCAGCACCACATCTACCCGTCTTTTAAATACCTCCAGGGATGTTGACTCCACCACTTCCCTGGGCAGTCTGTTCCAATGCCTGACAACCCCTTTTGTGAAGATATTTTTTCTAATACCCATCCTAAACCTCCCCTGGTGCAACTTGAGGCCATTTCCTCTTGTCCTATCACTTGTCACCTGGGAGAAGAGACTGACCCCCCCCACCTCTCTACAATTTCCTCTCAGGTAGTTGTAGAGAGTGATAAGGTCTCCCCTCAGCCTCCTTTTCTCCAGGCTAAACAACCCCAGTTCCCTCAGCTGCTCCTCATAAGACTTGTCCCCCAGACCCCTCACCAGTTTTGTTGCCCTTCTCTGGATATGCTCCAGCACCTCGATGTCTTTCTTGTAGTNAGAATGCTGCAGGAAACAGTGTCAAAGGCTTTACTAAAGTCCAGGTAAACAATATCCACAGCCTTTTCCTCATCCACTAAGTTGGTCACCTTGTCACAGAAGGAGATCAGGTTTGTCAAGCAGGACCTGCCTTTGCTGAATGCATGCTGACTGGGCCTGCTCAACGGGTTGTCCTGTATGTGCTGTGTAATAGCACTCAGGATGATCTGCTCCATAACCCGCCCCGGCACTGAGGTCAGACTGACAGACCTGTAGTTTCCCAGATCCCCTTCAGGACCTTCATGGGGATGGGCATCACATTTGCTAACCACCAGTTGACTGGGACCGCCCTGGTTAGCCAGGACTGCTGGTAAATGATGGAAAGTAGCTTGGAGAGCACATCTGCCATATTGGAACTGTTGCAAAGCACCGTGAATAAAGTCAAAGAAAATAACTCTTAACTTCACTGTTTTGATAACTTAAACTCTCCATCATCAGCTCTGTCCTCAGATTACCTGCTCATAGCATATCCAGTTGCATGCCAAATTGTGATCTCCTCTGGTCTGCCTGGGAATCTGTCCTGCCCTCACAGTGTTCCCAACCCACCAAGTCCAAAACATAGCTTCTTACTTCAGCTTTGACCCCTCTCCTTTGCTTGTTTAGATTGAAAGTACCTGAAATGCAAGTTTGCCCAAGCACTCTGGACTGTGCCAAACTGCACAATGTCTTTTAAAATTCAGGTCTCTGAGCCCACGGTTTAGAGTTGTAAACCCATAGTACAAATCTTATCTCTTGCTAGACCAGCCCTTAACTTCACAGTTCCCTAATTTTATGAAGTAATAATCCCTGGGTTCCTCTTACTAGACTAGAGAGTTGCATTGTTAATGGTTGCCAACTGATCTATTTTCCTTCCTACTTAGCAGTAGGAAACAAAATTGAAGTTGCTTTGCACCTGGTGGGGGACAAGGGAGTTTTAAGGCTGAGGATGACACAAGACGTTCTCTGTTGTAGGCAACAGAAACAAAATGTGTATTTTGAGATGATTAGTAAGTTATGACCTCAAAGAAAAATAAGAGATGCCCTGAAAGTATTAACTGTAAGGACAAGGGGAGGGCAGTTTTTTGTTCTGTTGTATATTTAGGGGAAGAAAAACCTGGCAACCAACTCCTATAGTGGACTACTTACCTCGGAACAGGATGTGAGAGCTATAGCCAAAGGTCAGTGAGATGTTATCAACTTCTCTTTGTGACCGCAATAGTGTCTGGTAGTATATATCCTTCTTCATAGGCAGGAAAGACAGGTAACTCCACTACCATGAAAATCATCTTGATACATCACCACTATTTTCCCTGTAGGGAGCTACAGAGGAAAAGTCCTTTGGAGACAAGTTTGTAACAACATCCTGTAAGTGCACGAGGTCTCCTGGACGCTTGTTGCCCTGCTCAACAGAAAGATGCTTTGTTTCATGGCCCTGGCTGTGGAAGAGGAGGCAGAAATTGTGAAGAAGCATGCAGAACGTGTTCCCCAAACTTAAACATTAATATGCTTAGATTAAATGGAAAGATCATGTTAGCATTGCCAATCAACTGTATCAGATTTTACTTAATCTGTGGCCTGGTTTGGTAACACAGTAATAATTAAACGACATTATTCTCATTAGAAGGAAAGGTTTGTTGTACAAAAGACTAATTAGATTACTTATACCCTCAATGTCAAGAGTTTTTGAAATCAAATCAATAACGATGTATAATTCATGAGAGGCTTGTTTTTCTTCCACATGTAATTGCTAATCCAGAAAACAGCCACAAAATGAATTGTGATTTACCTTTGAGGACCCTGTAGTTCCTCAGCTGTGGATTAAAGGAATAAATTAGGCCTTATCCATTTAAAAAACCTACCAAACTGAGATAGAAAAGATCACAGGGAATCTAGACCGTTCTTCTTCCACAAAGCAGGAGAGACTACATTCTTAAACCCTACTGATGATATGCTTGCTGGTGCACTCTCCCTTTCTCTTCCTCTCCTCCTGAAAACCACTGGTGGTGGATATCCCATGTGGTGTCTACAAGACCTACCGCAGAGCTTTACTGAAGGGATGATTTCTGCCCCCTTGGGCTGTAAGTTGCCAGCTCATCTGAGGCATTTTGAGATGCATAAACCCCTTTCTATCTAGTATGCTCCCAGCATAGTGATCAGACACGGCCTTGATTACGTTACCAGTACTCTGTAAACAGCCCACACAGTATGGGTTTATTTAGCTGGGGCGGGGGGGGGGGGCGGAAATCAAACCCAAATAGAAAAACCATGTAGTTGAGGTACATCTTAAGAAAAACACCGAAGTTATTAACTTAGACTCTTTCCTGCTGAGACTGTGGAAGGCTTCCCTCCTGATTTTAGTTGCATAATTCTCAAATTTGACTCAGCTATCGAGTTTTATAGCAGCTCAATCTGACAAAGCTAACAAAAAGACAGAGCTCGTACGTTGAGTGTTTGGTGATCACAAAGAAGTAAATCACGTGGAGGATGCCTATCCAGTTGTGTAACTCTGTATCAGCATTTGCCTCCTGGGAATGCAATGAGGGAGTCCTAGTGATGCTAAGAGTAACCAGTGATACGTTATCTGATGACCAAAAGATAACTGAAGAAGCTCTGGGCTAGATCTAATGCAGCTACAATGCTTTAAGGCAATTGATTTATGTCAGTCTATGTTAGCAGAGGATTTAATCCTCCACCTTCAGATGACATCACTTTGGAAAAGCACCTCTAGATGAAAGTGTTTCTTTTCTCCCTCTCTTCCCCACCCACCTTTAAACAGTAATAAGAATGGCAATGTTAGTTGGCTTTTTTCCCCGAGAATTCAAGGTATATAAAAACTGCCTTTTAACTGGCCTTGTGATGCACAGCTCTGCCACTGGCCCGTGCCATATCCTGGCTAGAGAATATGCTTTTATTGAAATGCCCTTGTCCTCCTGGCCAGTGTTGTAATAAATGCCCATTGGGATGGGGCTGATACACAGTGTTGCAGCAGGGAGCTGAGGGTTTGGGGGCTGTTTAAGTTGGAGACAAAAATAAGATGATGAAATGTTAATCTTTTCAGATAGATGCAATGTGCTGTACAGCTTCCCAAATCTGACCGTGTCTCTGAACATCCAGGCAGAGCCATGCAGGCGCTGTGTCTGTTGCACAGGGAGACCCACACTATACATCCTGGAGGGTAACTGATAGGGTCTTCTCAGGGCCAGGGAAAGGAAAGGACAGGATACTGCAGATACATAACCAGGCTTGCCACTGCAGTAAAGAAAAGACATGCCTGAGTTTTATTAGAGATGCAATTACTGAATGGTTAAGTGCAAAGTGGCTCTGTTGTTGCCTGAACTCTAAAGGACGGGGAAAAAACTCTCCTGTTGATTTCCTGAGTGTATGTCCTAGTTATGCAGGCTGTGTGCTAGGGGGTCGGGATTTAAGCCAGTGTTTGGCAACTCCAGAAATCAAAGACTTAGCACTTTGACTCATTTGCAAGTACTGTATAATGAGCTCTGAGAATTCCTCTTTACTCTGCGTTTGCTCTCATAAGGAGTTCTGTAGTCCATGTATATTAGGGCAGCGTAAATGACAGATGAGTCAAAGCCTCTTTCAGTCTCTTCTCTTTTGAACCTGAAGAATTATTGTCTGACTTGACTGTCTATGCTCACCTGAAATTAATTAGAGCTTTACTTCCACTACTTCAAGTCTCAGGGAAAGTTTGTTTCCTACTCATCATGACAAGTGACTTAAGCAATATTCATCAGCAAGTTCAGCACTTTCTGGTTCCCCAAAAAAATTCAAAGGTAAGAGTTTGGGTTCCTTCCCCGTTGTTTCCAGATTCTAGGAAAGTAACTAATATCCTGAAGCTAGCAGAAAATTCTGTACAGAACTTAGATTCAGCCTTGTTGAGTTAAGAGGGGGCACATCCACTAGGCTAAAGACTACAAAACCAAGCCAGATCTTAACTGAAGCACACTTCAAGGCTCTCCGTGTGAGCCTTCTAACTGCGTGGAATAGACATTGATATGGCTTTGTTCTAATTTTCTTTATTTTGAAAACTTTTTTTTTAAATTTTGATGTGCATTTCAGACATTACTTTTGAAAAGCATCTCATATTGGCCTAACTCCCATTGAAGTCAGCAGGAGCTTTGAGTCATGAAGTGACCGTAAACCAAACTCACCAGAATTACCAGCTGCAATGGAAAAGGAGAATGGCCCTACTGGGGAATAAGTGATTCCTTGGGACTCGGAAAAGCCACTTTTGTAGCGGACTTTTAGTGTGGTATCAACATATGACTTCTCCAGTGCTTGAGTTACCCTTGCTCCATGGAGAGGGTATTTCCTTACCCGGCAGGAAACTATCTGAGATACGTGGCAAGTAAATGGCCTTATGAACGCTGACCCTTACAACTAACTAATGTCACCCTTCTCTCTAGTGCAACTGTGACTGCAGGTCTCTGGAGTTGTAACATTTTCTGGCATTGCCTTGAAATCAGGGCCACAAGTGCCAGACTTGAAATCCAAGTAAGGAGCAAGGGTGTGACCGTGTCTGGGTACTTACAGAGAAGTTCTGGCACTGTAGCTGAACCACACCTTGGTACTCCTGCAGGTGGCGGTGGTACATGTTTTGGACATCGGACATCTCCAAAAGTTACGCTGTTTCCCTTCTGAAAAACGGTGAAGTTACAGCTCTTGCTGCAGTAAGAAATATTTTCTTGGAGTTCTGCTTTAGGACTTGCAGCAGATCGTATGGCTGCCTGCCTAACACCAGCCAAAACAGTCCCTTCCTGAAGTCCCCTCCAAAAGGAAGAGTAGAAACCCTGATATTGGCAACGGCTGTCTGAAAGGTGAGGAGGAGTGAGAACCAAATCTGAGCAAGAAATCTGAGGCAGTAAAATCCAGTCTGCTTCTTGCTAATTGTCATTATTTAGGATTATCTACCCCTGAATAGTAGGGTAAGTCACAAACAAATGCTTCATGTCCAATTTCTTTAACAATTAACAGACTAAAGACAAGCACGGGCTACCTGAATTTATGCTCTTCAAAATGCTAAATAGCAGCTGCTTCCTCATAGTATTTTTTGATAAGGACAGCTAAATAAGAGCAGGAGGAAGTGTAAGGCTATTTCAACTATACTTTTATATCTGTATGTTTATATATATGTATTTTTTCATTTTAATTGTTATATATATAGTTGTATATGTGAAACATTTGGGGCTACATTTGGGTTTTAAATTGAACGTGCCTTTTTTAGATTTGAGTTTGTGAAACATTCATTTCTTACAATTAGAAATTAGGCTCTGCTGTGCCAAAATACAGTTGTCTACCTGACCAGTTTTGATGGTATACCCCTCCTAGTGATCACTTAGAATGACACAGAGGATCCAACGCTTAAATACTTATTATAAAACTCTAATCCTGCAGAAGTCTTGCTTTGCAAGGTTGGTGTCTCTCTTGCCTATCATCCTCTTACCTCCATTGCAGTAAGCAGTATAAACTACACTTTTTTCCACGTGTCTCTTAAAATGCCTGTTGTTATGAAGGCAGAATCAAGAGGAACACCTGATGCAGATGATACTGTGAGCTCTGCTGCTGCGTAATGAAGGACGCAAAACAGAGAAAGGAAGGATTTGAATGGAAACAGAAAAAGTTGGGGGGGGACAGAATTTCAAGAGTGGGCTCTTGAGCTAGAAATAAGGTCTTTGCACTACTAAGTGTTCAAACTATAAGGTATAAATGAAGGAGCCTTTTTTTATTATTATTATTTTTAAAGGTGCATGGATTTGTGCCCTTGCATCTCAAAGGAGATCCAAGTGCCAAATCTGAATCATGGTAGACAACTACTTGTATGCGAACCTGAGATAAAACCACAAGGGAGGGGAATGTAGCAAGTCTCTTGAGAACATATTCTTCTCTAGCAAGAAACCAAGATGAGTCCTGAGCAGAGATATCAGATATCTCACATTAAGAAAAAAAGGGTGAATTCCAATCAGTGCTCATCTGAATCCCCAAAGCTGCACATGACAAAGAACTTTCCTCCATTTAGATCTCATCAAAATCTTTTCACTTCTCACCAGGAAAAATGTGATTCTGATCATCAGCAGCCTCTATTAAATTCTGGTTTTGTGCTATTGTATTTGTCATTTTACGAGCTGGTGCTCAGTGCAAAAATAGAAATATTAATGCATGCTGATGCTTGTATTGGATCTAGCATACAAAGGAGCCGTTCAAGAGGTAGATGCAACTGGCAGGCTGCCATTTAGAGGTGAGAAAATAATAATTCAAATGTGATAAAGTTACAAATACCCTGTATATGAGAGCAGTAAAATTCTTGTCTGCATTAATACCTTGCTATTTCTGGGTTACTCCAAGTCCAGTGTGCGTATTTTGAAAAGCGTACGTGTTCAGTTGAATGAAAAAGTTCGGGTTTTAACCACAGTGTAATTGCTAGAGATGGATGGAGCTCCTTGGTCGGGGGCGGGGGGACTGAAACAATTTCAGCTGCTCAGGTTTCAGAATTGTCTGGTTACTTTTAGACTTTCATGTAACTGATGCAAAACACAGATAATGGGCTGGGCTGGGGGCAAGGAGGGGAAAGGTTATTAGTAGATCAGTCCTGAATGTGCATTTATTTCTGCTCTCAGCAATTATAGCAGTCACTGTTGCTTGCTGGCGATTTTGTTTCCCTGGGCAAGGAGGCCATCAGAAAAACAAATCTGCAGCAACTAGTACAGCTTGTCTGCTAAAAAGACAAAGCATGATTGTTGTGAGAAATGCTACCTTTGTAATGAGCACCTACATTACTCCTGGGACTTGGCACTTCACTAGCTCTCCTCTGAACACACAAACTTCACAACTGACTACGTACGTGTATCTGGAGAGTTGGTGAGAAAAATTGTGCTGTAACCCCCCCAGGAAAAAACAAGACTCCAAATACGTTTGTTAGAGGAGGTCTGTATCGCTTGTAAGGTAGAGCTTTCCATTAAACAGAAAAAATACTGAAATCTTGACTTGGATTTAACCAGCATATATTGCAAGGAGCAAAATCTAAGATAATTCAAGATTAGTACGGAGGCTGCAGCTAATTCAGAACCAAGGAAAGGTAACGTAATTTGCTCCTTCGAGTGACAATACAGATCGCTTAACCTTTGGTTTTGTAATCTTTTCTCCCAGTATCAAATCTAGTCTACCTACCAGCTTAACTATTAACACACGCACTACCTCCTGCTGATGAAGCTGCACTAGTGCTTCGCACAGCCTCCCTGAGCTGAGCCCCTCAAGCAGTGCTGCACCCAGGCGAACCATGCTTGTGCAGCGCAGGCAGCTGCGCCAGCAGCGGCAGTGGAAAAAGCTGGCAGGGATGGGTTCCACAGCTGAAGACTTGTTTACCTGGAGCATCACCCACCCCAGCTCACTTCAGTGGAAACAACAGTGAGCTTTTCTCAGTGCATCCAAAATCCAGGCATGTATGCAAATGCCAAGCGTCACTCTTTCTGCAGATAGACAGTACCTCAGATCACACCGCAAAGCGCTGCTGTTCAGTGTGCGGATGACAGAACATCTGCACCAGCTGCCGGGCAGTTAAACTCTGCCAGTGTCTTGAGTTGTTGTTCCACTCCATGGTGGTGGCTGGGAAGGAGGTGAAGAAAAGGTAGGGAGGCTGGAGGGGTGGAACCAAGAAGAGGTACAGCTAGGAGGAAACACAAAAGAATGCATGGGAGGTGTGTGTAAAGCTGGGAGAGGACTACAAGGGTTGCTGTCATGCCATAATTACCATTACAAATCCTGATTTAGGGCAAACATGCTATCCTGGTGCCATAGAACCCTGTCCCCTATCACCTGTGTAAATGTTCCTAGAACAACATAAAGTTCTGGTGTGGAAGAGGTGTGCCCATTTAGAGTTTTCATCAGAAATATAGATTTGTTTAAAAATATGATCAAGTTTTTGGTTCAAAGTAAGTTGCATTAGTATAGTCAGGGTGCTACGATTCCTGTGACATTCATGTGATGAAGCTATCTGAGAACCTCATCTATGACTTGTTTCTGCTTCATTGGAGAGCTAATACCCTCCAGGTTTGGTAACTTGTTATGACTAACAGCTTATTGGAAATATTGAAAATAGTTCATAGGGAGGGAAAAGGAAAAGAATCTAAGGAGACAATTTTCCAAAGCAGAGCTTCTGCAGGACCAAGGAGGTGTTTTCTGAAAGTTTGCTTTGATCCTGCTTCTAGTGAAAAATACTGTGTGAAGAAAGACTGTATGGCTTACAAGATTAAAAAAAAAAAAAATAAAGAAAAATCTTTAAAGAGATTGAATCCCCATTCTCCTATTTGTCTGAACAGAAGTACTTGTACCTGACAGTTCTCTCCCGAAAAAAAAAAAAAAACCACATAAAAATTAAGATGGACAACTATTGATGTCTTCTTGCTTCTACAATAAGAACTATTGTTCACTAGATAACATTTCTTCAATGCAATGTATTGTCTTATTGATATTATGATGATGAAGCAAGTCATAGAATCGCTTAGGTTGGAAAAGACCTTTAAGATCATCGAGTCCAACCACCAACCTAACACTGCCAAAACCATCAGTAAACCATGTCCCTCAGCACCACGTCTACCTGTCTTTTAAATACCTCCAGCGACGGTGACTCCACCGCTTCCCTGGGCAGCCTGTTCTGATGCTTGATAACTCCTTTTGTGAAGAAATTTTTCCTAATACCCATCCTAAACCTCCTCTGGCGCAGCTTGAGGCCATTTCCTCTTGTCCTATTGCTTGTTACCTGGGAGAAGAGATCAACCCCCACCTCACTACAATCTCCTATAAGATCTCCCTCAGCCTCCTTTTTCTCCAGGCTAAACGACCCCAGTTCTCTCAGTTGNCTGGCCATCAACTGGATTTAACTCCTTTCACCACAACTCTTTCACAATGTCCTTTGGTAGCTCAGTTGTCTTTACCATATGAAAAAATGAAGCTATTGTGGTAAACAAGAGCCAGTAAGATGTTTTTAATCTGTGAACAATATTTGGCTCAAGAACTTTTTCATGTGTGTAGATTTGCTGTGGATAGGAGTAGGAGGTACTTTTTAGCTGTTGTTAATATATTGTTTAAATTGCTCTTTTCTTTCTCTGTAATTTCCTTTTTGTGGGTCTGGGAATTCTCTTTCTGGTTTTCTAAGGAAACAAGGCTTATGCAATCATGTGATTTGAATGTGGTCATGCATCTGTCTGTCCTGCTGTGGCAGCTTTTTAACCCACTAGCAAACTTCAACCAAATTAGAGCAGCAGCAGTCTCTAAGCAATTTATGTGCTTATAAGTTCATGAAAATCAAGACCTTGCTACAGAGGGGAGAGAGAGAGAGGCTTTAAGAGCGCCCCTAACAACGGAAAGCCCCTCTGCTGAGGACACAGCTCTTACGAGACACAAGAGGAGCGATGTTATGAGTATCCCAAATCCAGGAAAAACTTCACTTAAAATTCACTCCCAGTTTGCTACCAGTGAACTCAGCTTTCAGATAAAATCCATAGCAAACCAGGTTCCGTTAGCTGCTCTGCTCGCAGAACTATTTGGTTTGTGTATGTGACCTTGGTGAAGGGGAAGCTAGACCCAAATGCCGCCTGTGCATTACTAATGCCCTGTGTATTTAGAAATATCTGGATTAGGCGTGAAGAAATAATCATAAAAATGCTGCATTTTATGATTCATTAAGCTTTTAGTTGACACTTCGTGACATAACAAATAGAAGTGCACAAAAAAGCATTTCTAGGGCCCTTTATTAATTGCTCTGTTTCTGGGAAATCTGTTTGGAAAGTGGCCTGTTAGTGCCTCCTTCTCCCCTCCCTTGCAACAGCAGGCAGCTTTTTCACCTCTAATGAAGTTTAATCAACACAAAAAAAGCAGTAGGCGTTCCAGGTCACAGGCACTGTGGCGACTCAAACGTTTTTAAGTGAGTGCTTTTGACAGACCAGAA
Organism: Burhinus bistriatus; assembly: GCA_013397275.1. Classification (NCBI taxonomy): domain Eukaryota; kingdom Metazoa; phylum Chordata; class Aves; order Charadriiformes; family Burhinidae; genus Burhinus; species Burhinus bistriatus. The sequence continues at coordinate 25,920 of VYXH01004187.1, forward strand.
TGCACTTTGCAAACCTTCCCTTGTTCTTGCTTGAACAAAGGTAGAAATAGGGGCTCCTTGCTGCACTCCGTGCATAGGTTTTGTCTTGATGGGGGTAATTTGTTGCTTCGCTTTTGCATAAACTAAACTGTGAATGAAATCATCCTTTTGGCACGTTATTGCTGTTTGAATTCTCACTCTGTTGTTCAGCATTTCAATAGTTCTGAAGAAAATTAACCACAGTGATCCACCAGTTATTTTATGTTGAGCTATGTTATGAGCTACGTTTATATTTTCCTGACGCATTAAATGTATTTTCATGACATAAATCCAGTCAAAGAAAAGATGATATTTCTTATAAAACATTGTTGAATACCTTACAGTGTTATAGAGCTGGTAATTGTGAAGATTACCTATTATTCCCTATACACAAAATTAGTGTTTCTACTATTACTTCCTTGCTGAAGAAAAGTCTTAAAAGGGAAAACTGAGAATATATTCAGTTTTATAATTTTTTATGCCTGAAACAAAACTGCTGTTCTCACTTACTGCGCTAAGAAAGCTTGCACACTGAAAGCATTTCCCTTTCGTGTTGCTCATCTCCCAGTTACAGTACTGATGGAAGTTAAGAACATTCAGCTAGCAGTCATTTGGGTTCTGCTGGTTCTCTTTGGCAGGTGGTGACTCTTTAAAGATCTGAAGCTCTTGCTTCATTTAAATCTCTGGGCATGATTGAAAATTGAGCTGAGACTGGTTTTTATTCTGTGTATTGTTACTTCATGTTCACTAATGACTGGAGATGTCACAACTTGCGTCCCTCCAACAATACTGCCAGAGCACCAGAGGTAAATGGAGGTAAACCACTGAAGTGGGCCACTCCTCAGAGGTGCACTGTTAGCCGTGCTACCAGCTGCAGGTGACAATCAGGATTCAGTGGCAAGTTACAGTCTGAAGGCTTCTTGACTGTGTTGCAATAGGATTACTTCAGCAGTGTTGTATTATTTCCAGCCCCCTCCATGAGGACAGCTTTCTATTTTTTGCTATTAGGGAAACCACACTGCCTGGCAAGATGTCTATGTTAAGATGAGACATTATATGCTGTTGGGAAATAGATTTGCATCTGATTGGCTTATTCTTAGAAGATTAGCGACTAACCATATACAAAACTATTTCTTCAAATGTCATATCTTATGTTTAATGTACAACTTGAAAAGGAAGGCTCTGCTAAGAGCTGTCTTCAAACATGCTTTAAAACTTTCACAGGCATTGAATGCAGGCAGGGAATGATGCCTGACCCCCAAATGCTCTTATAAAACTAATTACTAAGTGTAAAAGGATGCTCTTGGCTTCTGTAGCTCTTTACCTTCTGTTCTGTTTACAAGAATGCCTCCTGGCTGGTTCAGAAGAGCTGACTGCCGATGGGAATATTAGTGCAACAGGAGGGAGAACAACTGGAAAGACCCAATATGTTCTCCTGCAATCCCAGGGATGCTCTTTAAGCAGGGATAGGGGCCTGCATTCTGCAGCCTTCAGCATAGTCTGGTGGGAAAGCGGCTATCCCGTCACAGACCAAAAAAAAAAAAAAAAATCCAAAAAAAAAAATCTATGAATGCCTTTTAAGAGAAAGGGATAGGAATAGGTTTGCACTGCCATCTTCAGCCCCAGGAAAAAATGGAGCCCTTCCATGTAATAAGCAGAGCACATGGCTCTGTGGGATATCCCACAGTCTGCTCACAGCAGCCAGGGCAGAAAATTCGGGCATGGGGATGCCAAAGATCCTCACAGGAAAGATGCTCCTACGCCTCTTCACAGCACACTGAACCACTCACCAGTCACATGGGAAGAGATGGAGGGTTTCCTCCATGCAGCCACCATGGGTGCCACGGAAGGAAAATGCATAACCTCTGCAAGGTATGGCAGGACAAGAGAAATACAGGAGGAAAGTAACCAACAGTGAAGTAAGACCTGTGTTGGGGAGACAGAAATCTGGAAAAAATGGGGCTGCTTAGTGTCCTAAAAGGGAAAGTGAACAAAGGGCAGAGGGAGAGGCTGGGAAGACAGAATGAAATCTGGGACAACATATGTCCAAGTCTGCATTTGAAGTTTGAAAAATTTGTTGTGGTTTTCCTCTCTAATACAAACATCTCTTTCCTTAATGCAGTAACACAGTTTCACTAGTAGTCGGGAAGATACGTGGTCTGGTAATGAAGCGCTTAATCGGCTTTTAAGATTTTCCATTAGGTAGAAATACATATCCACTAGACAAATGTATCATTATTATTGATTTAAATTGCTGTGATTTTTTGCCTCTTCAAAAATCTTGTGGTGACTTCTTGGAGAACATGGAGCACGAAGTACTCCGTCGAGGTTAGTGGGATATTTGCATTATTAACCCCTCCTGTTGCAATATCTAGAACAAACTTCTGTCTTAGAAGTTTAGAAACGACTCCACTGGAAATCCAAAAGCGTCTTAAAAATACAGTAATACTGCTTTACATAAAGCCACACTGGTCTGGAAATCTAACGGCAGAATGAACCATCGCATTACTGTAAAGCTGAATAGCTTTAAATACAAAATGCTGAGTTTCCAAAAGCTGCTATCAGTAGCCTTTCTGGTTTATGCACTGTTAAACTGGTGTGCCAACAGGCTGTCACTGAACATTTGTTCCACATTTTGCTGAACGAAGAGTGAATGCAAGGCAGCTAAGGTACCTTTCCTGCAGAGAGTAAAGACGAACAAATCAGGAGCTGCTACAGGGATTGAAAAGGAGAGGTGTGTGCTGCAGCGATGCTTATTCGGGGATTGTGGGAGAAGGAAGCAAGATGCTGGAGCTTACTGAAACTGCCAGAGCTCTTCTATAAGCCATTTAAAAAAACAAAAACAACAAAACCCCCTCCAATTCTAAGCTGTTAGCTATTTAGACTATACTGCTAATGGGGTGTGGTGGGAAGTCCTCATTTGGTGTCAATCAGGAGAAGTTTGATAGTGGATGGATGTTCTCAGAAGACAAATCATCAGCAACGGCTAGCAGGAGTTACTCTCAGCCTCAAGAGTCTGGCTAAGCATCAAGCATGTATGAACTGCATCACTTAATCACACTAGTCACAAAGCCGCTCCTTTAGCTGAATAACGTGTGGGCCTTGCATCAAATCTGTTGGATAAAGGAATCTGACCTCTCTTGCCGACAGTCCAGCACCCTTCACACCTCTAGGTCTGCTTACCTGGGAACTCTGTGGTAAAAGCTGGTAGAAGAGGAAAGATGGGTGAAGTTTTCTGAAAAGAAAGATGGCATTAAAGTAGGCATGCTGTCAGGGGGGATTAAACTTGGGCTGACGAAATGTGCCTAAAATCTCTTCCGGAGACAGAAGTCATCTATCTAGCATAGCTAATGCCAGCATAAGTGTATCCTGTCACATCAGCGTGCCTCTTTCTTCACCTCGCTGAGTGAGGCAGCTATGATACTGCAGCAAGGACATACCTAGCTCCAGTTGTCACTCTAAGTGGCTTTGCAGTCCAAAAAACCTCCTGAGTCAAAGTGATAATATACAGAAGATCAGTACTTGTTTTTTATAAGAAAGGTGGTGTATTTTGCACTCAAAGTCTTCCAGTTTCTCCTAGTCCCTCGTCATGTGGCTGTACTGGAGGTGTCCATATATCACCGGGGGGCTCATCCAGGCAGAATGAAGAGGGGCTCCATCTAATGCTTTAAGAACTCCTCTTCCCAATGTAAAAATGAAAGAGGGGCCTCAGGCCAGCCTTGCTCAGGTTTCTGAAGCTTTGGAGATATTCAAACATCAAATGATAAGCAGTCGGATTTCACTAAATATACTACTAGTCAGGCTGTGCTCTCATTTAGACAGCCATCCTCTTTATTCATTTCACCAGACACTGTAGGTCATTTTTGAGCCTGGCACTTAACAATTGAAAGAATTCATTGCAAATAGAAACTAGAATTTGGTTGTATCATAGAAGATTTTTATTTTGAATGAGAGTCCAGTTAGGGATGTCTGAGCTTTGAAACCTGAAGTCCAAAGTGCTGCAGTCACAGCAAAATTAAATTTGCTCACCTCTATCTATAAAAGCAAATCTTAAAATATTAGTGAAATTATCTGAAACTGAAAATATCAACATTCAAAAATCTCCGTCTTTGGATATTTGTTTAAAAATCCTGATTTTATTGTATTTCTGCCTATACATAGAGTTAATGAAGCTTTACCTGCATGTTAGTTACTAAACCAGGTCTGATCAGATTATTTTGTGTGGTGGCAACAACAGGATTATGAAAATTATTTAGTTCCAAGTAGGAAATAAAATCAGTCAGGAACAAGATATTTCCTTTCTTATTTCTAATGTATGAAGGCTTTTTTAATAGGTTTCAAAGGTATTTGATAGCTTCCCTTCTATTTGAGAAAAATCCATAGACATAGTGTTTTAAAGGAAAAAAGCCTTCTGTGAAACATGGATTTATACTTAACTGGTGCCCTTTCTTCTTGCCTTTCAAAATGCCTCTTTGAATTACAGCATCACAACATAAACGAGGATATCGCCCTAGGTAGACAGAACCTACCCACTTCTCACTGTGCAGTTCACCAGATGGTTTGTGCATCCATGTTCTTATTTACTCTTCCATCAATGTCTATATCTAAGCAATTATGAAGGCTGCTCTTTCTCTCTGGTTGGTCTACATGGTTCTTTATAATGCACTTAATTTGTATGCCTAAAAATAGTGACTTCTATCAGTAACTAAGGATATGTGGAGCTGGACAGAACGTAGCAGAGAAAACATAAACTAAACACAGAGGGAGGAAGAAGGAAATTGCAGTAATTACACAGTCATCCAGCCTGGCGAGCCATTTAGCATCATTGACAGATTTCATTCACATGATCTTGTGGGCAACCAGATGGAAAAAGTGGCATTGATTTTTCTTGACTTCCCCCTCCAGAGTTTGTGAATGAAGTCTCCTAACAGCATGAAAAAGCCTGCTCCTGCCAGTATACCTGCAGGTAGCTCTCCGGGCAGAGGAGCTGCCAGTGCAGCTGAGACCTTAAATTATACAGGCACCTGACAGGCATCCTCTTTCTCTCTACTGCTTTTCTTTTTTCCAATCTTTGTTTCCTCACGCTCTGCTGCTCTTTCTCATTTCATCTCTCCAACTATGAATTTGTCTTCATCGAACATGCTATAGACCAGTGAAAAGAAGTAACACCTTAAGCTCCAAATTCAAATTAACTTCACAGCAGTGCATATGGATCCTGAATTTGGCAGGAATTTAGATGAGATCTTGAAATTTCCATTACATAAAATTTGGGAGTGTAAAGTTTTTCAGTTTCACCAGTTCATCTTGTAGATTCTTCCTATTTAGAGTTCTGGCTGTGTGAAAATAGATTCAATGTGAAGTTTAGATGTCCACCTGCCTTCCATTGGTTTGTCACTAAGGATGTCTGTAAATCTGGTTGCTTAAAGCTCTTCCTCAAAACTTTGAATTTCAATTAAAAAACATACGTTTGTCATAAGGTTACTGAAAATGTAGTTTGAGCTTTTAACCAGCTTTATAGCAAAGTGTTTGTTTAGTATTAAGAGAACTTCTGAAGGCTAGATCTAACTGGCATTCAGCTGAGTGTTTGAAGGTAAGAAGACCTACAGTCCCACAGTTTGTCCATCTGCTGCTGGCTTCCCTTCCCTAATGATGTTTGAATTTACTGACAAGTTTCAGCTGTATTTGACAGATAGAGAGACTTCGAGAACATGAAGCTCCTGGAAGCTTCATGAAAAACAGCAACTGGTCAGCGGAGAACAACCCAGGTTAATGCCACCCCAACTAACGGCAGTTAGTCTGGCTAGTCCCTGATGTGTGCTTAGCTCCAAGGGGGAGAGCTGTAAGAGATGTGGAAGGGCAGGGGTGATGCTTTGCGTGCTCTGGTTGGGAAGGGAAACGGGCATCTGGGAGCACTAGGAAAAGGGGCAGCGCTAGTCTATAGGACAAAAACGGGTAGGGAGTAGGCGGCCACAGCCCTGCTGCTCCAAAAACAACTTGTTGGCTTACACAGAAAGTAATTTATATTTAAAAACAGCAGGAAGGGGGGGTATGTGATGAGAGAAGTACTTTTGTGTGGCCTGCCTCCCCTAGTCTTTACAACCTAATTATCCAGAGGTGAGAGATGGCTGTCTCGGGCACGCTCCTCTGGCAAGAACCTTCTTTTCATTAATCTGATGGGCACAGTGTTTCTGCAATTCTGTTTCTGCTCTCGCCGACCACCTTACAGGCCATTGCCTGCACGCAGTTTATTGAGGAATGTCAGGGTGTCCCAGTGTTTCCCAGCAGCCATACTTATGTCAGCTTTTCATATGTAAAGTTCAAAATTAATTGAAAGGACAGGATATTTAAGGCTCTCTGAAGTATTCAATATAGCAGTCCAAGGTGTTGACATGTCTGCCTTGAACAAACAAAAGCCACCTGTGATTACTCTCGCTGCCTACCATGAAGCTGTAGCCCAGCTGCCAAGATAGAGGCAGCTCTGCCTAAGTGGAGTGAAGTCAGAAATAACAATCAGACATGTGACTAAAACGTTTTCAGTTTGCTATAAACTCATCTGTAAATAGCAGAACTCAAAAATAAAAAGATCATGCACCTCATTAAATAAAATGAGCTAAAAATAAGTAATGCTCAATATACCATTATGGAGCTATGCAGTACCTGGTTTTGAACATGACAAATCAAATTACGAAAGCACTGTATTTTTTTTGCATGGATTTGCAGCTATAGGCTCTTCATGCTTTAATGAGTGAAAATTTTCACATAGTAGGAGAATTTTTATGCATTTGATGAACCAAAATACCCTAGTAACCATTCTGATTAGAAGTACAAAGAGCAGCCTGTCAAATTCTCCTTCTTTATCTCTTGGTGGAAAATCTTTTCTATGTTTGCCATGAAAATACAGTAGTATGCTACCGCCTGGTAGGAAAATCTTTCACTGACTCATTTTCAAAATATATATATATATATTGCCTAATAAAAATTAACACTCTCAACTGTTTGGACTGCTCAGATATGGTTTTTATAATAGTTTTAAAAATCACGTAGAATTAAAAACTGCTGGATCCCTACTGTCGGGAAGTTTATAAGGGAAGTTACTGTGTCCTAAGTGATGGTGCCATCAGCTACATGCAGAGGGGATAAAAAAATGTGTAAAATATGTTCATGCTATGGAGCAGAAAAAAAATGCAGTTTTATACTGTGCATTTTAGTATGTGCTAAAAAGGTAATTTTTTTTTATACAATATTGTGTGTGCTGTGTCATCCTAAGTATTCACTAGGGAATAGGTTGAGCCTTAATAATTAGAAAAGCTGCTTCTCATATGGGAAGTTTACAATCCATCTGTGCTCTATCCTGTGGGAAGAGCTCTTCACGGCTGCTTCTTTTTAAAGAAATTCAAGGAAGATCTCTGATCTGTGGGATGGATTTGCCACACAAATCTTTCTTTTTCCTTTTCTCCTTGTACTCTTGCATCCCATCGTAAAGGACATCTCCAGTATGCACAGCTCTAGTTATCTATACAGAGACCTCAACTGCTCCACCCTAAATATATAAACCCCTTACAACTTGCCTTGTTTTCAACAAGGTCGATAGGCTAGACTGCAAATAAATACAGTGTAAGCAGAAATTTTTTGTTCTCTCTGCCTTTTAAAAATCTTTATTGCTACATTCTAGCTGACATACAAATACAACTTAAAAATATATTTGCCCTTTTAGTACTACTAACAGGTTCAGATGCCCCAGCAAGGTCCGTGACAAACCATACCAGATGGAACACTTGTGACCTTAAAGATTTTGAATTCTAATTTAGAAATTGGGGTAATATATTAACTTGACTCATTGTAATTTATCTTACTGTTCATGTTGCCAGCAAGACACACTGCAGGGGTTTTAGTAGAAACTCTAGAAATTTAAAAAACTGATTTTTAGGGATCTTAAAAAGAAAAAAAAAAGTCTAGTCCTACTTTCTTTCCCTTCAACATTGGCTCAAATCAACATAATCAAAAAAGAATAAAGACTTTAAAGACTCAATGCAGGAAATATTTTTATTTAGGATAATCCAAAAATGTTTACATGGGTAGGGTACACACATGATCTGAATTTAGGCATCTGCCTGAGCAGCTACTTCTCTCAATTGACTTGTGAGCTGTTTTCCACACACAGGCTACAGAAGGGAAGTGCAGGAGACCTGTTATGTCCCCACCTTTAAATGAAAAGTGTTCCTGGAGACTTTGCTCTGCCATCTGCCTTTCCTTCATTCATTCCACTCGGGAGCATAAAAGTGACTTTCTAGTGTGGTCTCTGGGCTGCTAAAGGATTGACTCCATTCAGTAATTGTGCTCTGAATCTCTTGATAAGGGATTGCCTTCTCACTGGCAGGAGAGAGATTTTCTGAGAAACAGCTGCTGTGATTACTGAGCACAGGTACCAGTCCTGTCCTGCCTACCCACTCAAACAGAACATTAATAGTTTAGTCTATTAAAATCTCTCTCGCAATTCTCTATGAGCAGAACTCCCCAGTGTGAAACAATACAGCTTGTTACTAGGAGACAACCTGTCTATACCCTTCTCCATTTTGGAGGGAGATTGCCCATAGTCATTCACCGGTATTTTATCCTGCCTACAAAATGACATGTTGTAATAGTCTCTTATATAATGTAATTATACCTTAGTTCATATTGCATAAAATGATGAAATTCAAACTACTGCTGGGAAATACCTTTCTCTGACATTAAAACTAAAATGCTTAACAATAATACTAAGCTACAGAGTATGGTTGAGTTAAAAAAAAAAAAAGTAGTGAAATGGAAGGAAGTAGAGAAAGTTTCTGGAACGGTGCGACTGGAGATGAGATATGAGTTACCTCAAAGCACTGGAGCAGGACCCTGGAGACTCCTGCTGCCTTTGCAGGAGGGTAGAATGTCCTGATGAGGGTCTAGTCTTGATATTGCTGTAGCTGTGCTTATGAACTGTTCCAACACTGGAGATGTTTGTCTTTACTACCAGATACTGGCTGGTAGCTAGATGATGTTTGTCATTTATTTGCATATTTACAACACACAAATAAATGATATTAAACATGCCATTTAGCCACTGATCTCAACAGCTCTGTCCTGAGGAGAAAGTAAACTCTTACGTTTTCTTGTGGTAGGCTCTGTACCAGCTTTGTAATTAGGCAGAGAGATCATCTGGCAACTCCTCCTCCTGCTGGAGCTGAAGCCAGGCTGAGCAGGTGTTTTACACCTCTTCCTTCCCCTCTGCAACTGAGTGAAAACTCTCTCAGTCTAGTCCAAAGGCAAGAGAGCACTTGTTTTCTGCCATGTAATTCATACGTCACTGTGTTTCAGTATTTATACAATAGAAATTAAATGATGCTCAAGTTAAAAATATTCACCAAAAAGCAGAAGTCACAATTTAGTCTCACTGTTGCTAGGAAATCCTCTGGAATTACCACTAAGCTGTGCTCAGTAAAACTAAAACCCAAGGGTGCCTACAGCTGACCAATAAACAGTTGATAACCTTGCCTGGAGAACCTCTTGCATATGACACAGTAACATATACAACGGATGAAACTGAAATGCCTGAAATGCAGAATCATAGTGTAAAGTAGTATTTAAAATAGCATAATGGTTCTAAATAGGGAGTTAGGAGTGGTGATGCTCTCTTTTCAAATGGAAGTAGTCATGAAGTGCCCTAGTACTCTGCTAAACAAGATAGCTTAGTAGTCAAATTCTGGATGAAAAGGAGAGAGGGACTCATCACTCATGCTGGCAAGAAGTCAGGCTTATAAGAAAGCTGCATAATTAAAGCTAGATATTTTAAAGCCACGAATTGCAAGTCCTATGTAAGCTTTGGAAATGGAAAAATGTACCCTGGCAATATTCCTGAGGAAGGTAGGGAGAGCACCCACTGAGACTTACGTATATTAAGTCAGATATTGAGAGCCAGGGATCTGAAAGATAAACGTATACCTAAAGGTTATGGCTTGTCTGTCAGTGGAAAGTACGTGCGCTTATTTGACAGGCAAAATCTACTAATGTAGCAACTGCTGAGACCCAAGCTAAATGCTTTGATTTTGCTTGTTTTTAGTTTTAAAAAATATTTCCCAACCACATGTTTTACAGTTCAGAACCACATTCATGCCAGTTCTCCAAAGATGCAACAGATGAGGAGATCCAGATGTGTCTCTTGCTCTAATCACAATTAACTGACAGCTTACAAAAGCCATCATCTTGAGGAAATACCTACATATTAAAAAGCTTGGGATCAAGAAGAGAGTCCCAGGAAGTAGTTTAAAGCTCCTCACTGTAATAGAAATAAAATCAGCAGAGGAAGTGAAAGAAATATAATTAGAAAACTGAGTCTTGAACCAGACAAACTCTTTCTGCTGTATGCAAAGTCTACTGTGAAGCTGTAAAATATATTTACACTAAAAATTCAGTATCATCTAAGATATGAAATAGAACTGGAATCTGTAGTTGAGTTTTTCAGTTAATGGATTTAGATCTTTATATCTTACATCGCAACAAATAGAGTGAGTGGTGCCAACTCTTGATTATTAGTCTCTTGCTATTTGGTGTCTCCTAGGAGCCAAGCAAATGTGAGAAGATAAGCTTTTACATAAACTTACAGTTATATATATGTACTTATATTTAAACCTGTGGCCCTCTTGGCTGTGAAGAAAACCTTTAAACGGGAAACCCACATCCATCATTTAGGCAGACAGAGAACATTTGGTGAGATAACCGTCTTAATACCAAATCATATTTTGCATTGGTTTCATTGTATGCCTTCCTTGCTGCCTTAGTAAAGAAAACTAATGTCCTCTGAGCGCTGTCCTGCCACGTCTAGACCATCATTAGCAGCTACATTTTCTGTCTGTAATACCTTGAATATCTTTATCTTCTGGTATGGTTTCTTCTGTGACTCCAGGGTAGGCATCAGTTGTTTCTCACTGACAGCCCTCTCTCTAGGTTTTAAAATTTGGTGCTAGTGTGCTTCCCGGAAACAGGGGAGCTCTCAGAAGTTTTAACTCAGGATTTGTTTTCCACTAAAATCACTGAGTGCTCAAGTGCCTTCATGCACAGGAAAGACTAGGAAGGAATTTGTTCTTTTTCTGCCCTTTTTTCAGATAAACAAAGACCTCAGTGAGAACCATTGTCTCTCTCTGGAACTGTTCTTTCATGATCCGGAACTTCTCTATTTTCCGCAAATAAAATCTTACAGTCAGAAGTTTTACTTAACAATCCCTCCCTCCCCAAATCCCCCAAAACAAAACCAAAGAAAACCCACCAAAAACTTTAACAATAGGACCCAGGTAAAACAATTCAGAGATGTCTGAGTTTTCAGTGAACCTGATGCAATAGCCTAAAGTATAGACAGCCCAGTTTATTTTCAGTGAAATTTCCTGTAATCTCTAAAAATATTCTGTGTATTAAGTGACCTCCATTGAGTATAAACTCAAAGGAGTTGAATGCACTACTCTAATATCACAAATCTGGCTGATCATCACAAACCCAATTATAACCAACAGCTGACCCGACAGTCAAGATGAACACCAGTCTGACCAGCAAAGTCTCAGAATATCCACTTACTGACAGTGCACACTGATGTCTAAATAAATGTGATGCTGTGACCTGGTCAGATGATGCTAAAGCATCTTAAACTCAGACATCCTGGTAAGTGCTCCCAGGAAGGCTTGAAGTGGCTAAAAGTGAAAAAGATGTACGTAAGTAGGCACAAGAGAACACTTCCCAAAAGTTTTTCTTAGTGCAATGCTACTTGGAAAGCATCACGGATAGATTAAAGTGAACCTTTCAAAACCACTCTCCTGCTTTCCATCTAAGAATGAAAGTTGAATTCGTGAAAGGTGCTAACTTGCAGGTGAACGCTCAGCTATGTTACCATCAGCAGTCCTGACTGCTGACCAGCAGCTCTACTGGCTCGCAGTGAAATGGTTCTAGCAAGGGGCCTTATCCCAAACTTCACGCAACAGGCAACGTGAAGCAGGTTACAGGGAACATTGATTCTGCTACCAGCATGAGCAAGTCGAGTGCTTTACTGTTAGATCTCAGGAAAACTTGATTGAGCAGCTTACTCATCTGCAAATTAGTCAGGGAAATTCCTGCGGTGCATACTGAGAGTGCAAACTGGGGATTCCTATTGCAAAGAGCTCTCATGGCATATATTTTGGTATTACATTTATTGCCATTGTTGATTGTGGGATGGGAGTAAAGGAATGGTTGCTTAATTAGAATTAATGAATACATGAGTAATATCGTACAACCATGTTATGTTCTCATTAATTCCTTGGTTAAAATTATTTCTTCCACTGGAAATTACCACGGATAAGATATGAGTCACAATCAGCACAGCAGAAGTAAACTAATGAGAAAATACCCCTTGCTGCAATGGCCCTTTGCCTACACAAACAGGAGCAATACGGTATTTCTGTGCAGCAGCTGTCCACACAACAGTAACCCTCGCTGGTTGAAGACGCACACTCCGCAGCTGACAGACTCTGCCCGCGTACCGCCCAAACTTTGAAGTTCTGATCCGATGTGCTAAGAGCACGAGGAGGAAGGGTCCTTTTCCCCACAGACTGGTAATGCTGGGCTCTTGTCACGAACTGGGCCCCCAGGACGGGGCGGCACCTGCCGGGGGACGGGCGGGAAAAGGACAGCGGCGCCCCCCGGCCGCTCCCGTTACATGGCGGGGGTCGGTCCCTGGGCAGGAGCGGGAGAGAGCAAACCCATCTCCCTGGTCGGGGAAACGCAGCCACCTAGACAAGGAGGAGAGCAGCCCCGAAGGGCCGGCCGCCCTTCCTTCCCAGACGTTACCGCTGACAGAAGCGGTGGCACGACCGCCTTCCGCCTGCTGAGGACGCGCCCCGACCAAGTGTCCCGTCGGGCCCTCAGCGCGGGGCCGCGGCAGGAACCGCCGCTTACATAACGCCCGCCGGGGCCGGGGAAGCGCAGGAGAGCGGAGCGGCGGCTGCCACGGCAGGCAACGCCGCCGGTGCCCGCTCGGTCACCTCTTGCCCCCCGCCAGAGGGGAGCGCACAACGCTCTTGCG
>VYXH01004188.1:8700-19842 GCA_013397275.1 Burhinus bistriatus
AGGCATTCGGTAACTCCACCTTCTCTATGTCTTCCACCACTAGGGTGCCCATCTCATTCATCAGTGGGCCTACATTTTCCCTAGGCTTCCTTTTTCTGTTGATATACTGAAAGAACCTCTTCTTGTTATCTTTAACCACAATGGCCAAGCTGAGTTCTGCTTGGGCTTTGGCCTTTCTAATTTTCCCCCTGCATAGCTTCACTACATCTTGGTATTCCTCATAAGTTGCCAACCCCCTTTTCCACAGAGTGTAAACTTTCCTTTTGTTCCTGAGGTCCAGCCAAAGCTCTCTATTTAACCAGGCTGGTCTTCTTCCCTGTCAGCTCGTTTTTCGGGACATAGGGATGACCTTCTCCTGTGCTTTTAAGAGTTCCTGCTTAAAGTATGACCAGCCTTCCTGGGCACCTTTGCCCTTCAGTACTGTCTCCCAAGTTGTATGAAATCACCTCATCTCAGAGTCTACCTGGTGAGCAGAAGTCTGGCCACAGACCTTGTGGCATGTTACAGCGCCATGTGTAGAGAAGTCTTTGTTCATGGGCGGTTGCGTTTGAAACTGCTTTCAGCTTAACTGGAAGACTTTCCATTGGCAGCCCTTCATTCGAACAAAAAGTGGTCCTGAAAGTGTTGTGATCATCAGCTGTTGCATAAGCAAAACTTTTTACTTCAGGTTGGAACTAATGAACGACAAGTTGTGTATTTTCTTGGTAAAACTGAACCCTTCACTACTTGGAAGGAACAGCTCTGCTTCCCTCCCACTTGAAAATCAAAATTAATAATCACTTTTATTTGGTGCAACATACAATGACACAGCCATACACTTTATAGAAGTATTGTTTTCCTGATTACTTAAAAACAAACCTTGGCACAGGGCTCACCTGGGTTATATTGGGGATTTCTCTTGAAGAAATCAAGAGACTGCAATGCTACCTGCGTGCTTATGCAAGGTAGATGTTAGCATAATGACTTAATTTGGGTTTCTTTCATCCACTTTGGTTTTGCAATGCTTAGAAATTACATGAGAGAGAGCATATGTGTCAGGCTGTGCTTCTCCCACTCCTGAGTGGATTCACTGATGTTTATGTAAAGCTTGTTAGGTATGGGTTATTAAATACTGTATTTCTGTGCAGGTGTTTCCAAATGCGGGTCTCATTACTGCTGATCATATTTAATGACATTTGATGTTCAACACAGGGAACGTGAGAAATGTTTACTTTCTGCTTCCCAGGAGCACTACCAAATGAGGGAATTGCTGTTACAAGGGAACTTTTCAGTCTCTGTCTGTTCTTCCTGTGTTGAAAGAACATTTGTGTGTTTGATGTGCAACAGAGACAAACCTGTAAACAAAAGCATGAAAGAGGTAACTTCTAGATTTTATAAGTGTCACATGTAATGCTGTTGCCAAGTTTTTGGCAAAAGTCTGGGGGCAGGTGGGAAAGACTATGACCATTACATGACCAAATACAATATATGGTTTATTGGCATTGCTTGTTATGTGCTCTTTTTCCCTCTGATACATTACATTTTACTTGGTTTTGATGTCCTACTTTTGTTCTTTCTGATTTCCTGCCCTCAGAACTGCTGGTGTTGTTATGGCTCCAGAGAATCACTGGTCCCAACGAATCATCAGATGCTTGGAAAACTACCAGGTGGAAGTCACATTTGTGTAAGAATCTGATGAAGAAAGAAAATGGCTGTTTTCTTGGCTAGCAGAAGAAGGGAGAGGTGTTTTGTGAGTCAGGATATGCAATGATAAAAACCATTGGAGGACAGTGGCAAAGGGGAGAATTATGGAGGAAAACTGAGGCTAGAGAAGCCTGTCAAAGGACTATCACACTGCAGGTAAAGGAGAACGTGCCTGCTGGTCAACCTAACAGGCAAGAAATACGTTGCCCGGTTGCTTAGGGATGTAGTCAGGAAGGCTAAGGCACAGCTGGAGCTGAACTTGTCAAGAAGACTTTCATACTTGGCTAGAACGGGATTTTTCAGATATCTCTTTTTTCTACCAGGAACAGAAGGTACGACCTGATGATTTCTTTGCTGCCCCTCTGGAGAGAGAGTGAGTTTGAGACTTTGAGTAAAGTCACAGTTTCATGCTTTGGACTGGTTCTTTGATGGCACTTGCCCTTTTCCTTTGGAGATGATCACTTCCCGTACCAAGTTTTGCACTCTGGCCCTTCCCATGGGACAAGCGGATGCAGATTCTGAGGACTGCTAAAAATACACAGCCAGTTTTGATCTCTGAGCCTACACAGAAACTGTCAATTCTATCCTGCTATGTGTGTAATCCTGTAACAGGCTTTCTTCGAACCATATTTCTTGATGTTTGCCAAGATGCAGCTTCACTCAGAAACATGCACTTTTTTTTTTTTTTTTTAAACTATTACAGTATTGGGTGACAGTAATTAACCACTGGAACTTAACACACCTTAGACTTCCATGAAAAATTCAAATTTCTTCACTACAAAAATGAAAACTACCACTGTTGGGAAAGAGTCATCACAGCTGCATCTGCTCAGGCTAACACAACTAGTTGATGGCCACTGACCATATTCAGAATTTTTCTACAAACATCTGGGGGCTGCTAGAAGAGCTCTGACATGACGCCATTATATAGATGGACAAACAGCGACACTTTTCTTTACCTCGGTGAGTACTTGTCCCTAATGTCTCATACTGGTGTCTGATCTTCCTAACAAAAGGCTGTATTTCATTTATTGCTGCCTCACTATTTGTACCTCTTTCTATCAATCATTCAAACTCTTTTAAGATTTCTCCAAGCTATTGTACAAGTAAGCTGAGTTTAAAATACTAGGGTAGTGCATGTGCACATGTACAGTCCTAGTGGTACACAGCACTAACAGCGTCTGTGTAAATCACTTTACAGCAGAAACTAATAAACTCACTTTTATTAAATCAGCTTATCACAATTGTTAAGTTACAAAAGTAACTTAATCCATAATGATGTTAAATATTAAATACAAAGGTAAAACGGTTGTGCAATGCTCTTAAAATAGAATAAAACTTCTTACGTATTTGAGAAGGGCGAAGTAGATGACCCAGAAGTTCTTGTTTAAGACTGCTAGTCTGTGTTTACCAACCACATTTAGTTCTCATTGACTTGAAGGCATATGGAAAGCAAACTACACGTTAAGAAACTGAATTTCATCTAGGCAAGACTGAAAGCAGTGAGAGTTTCTGTGCTGCTCAAAGAGGAAACCAATGCAAGCCTCAATTCATTTTAAGTAGAAGACTGATTATTTTCAAAAATGAAACCAAACATCAGCAACTGTTTGGAAGTGCACAGCAGCTGAGAAATTTTGTTCACTTGTCTTCCACATCTACTATCACAGCCTCAATTGCATTCCAGTCCAGTTTGCTGAGGATACTTCCTGTGCTTTCAGAAACACCATCAGTGTCGATAAAGTTGAGAGGAGAGAAACTCACAGGCTGCAGTGCAGATGCCTATTGGAGGAAATGAAGATGAGCTGAATCATTGCGTATCATTCATGAACAACAACACTTCTGTGCAGCCAGTAGAAATAATCCCGCTCTTTTCAAACATGTCCTGATCAAGTTATGTATCTGATTTTTCTGCAACAAATGCAATTTACTTTCCTGTTTATGCACTCTCATTAGCATCTGCTGCCTGCACAGACAACATGCCTATACAGCTTGCTTGTAAAGACAAAATGTACTTCTGTTGAATCACCATCATCTGTGTCCCTCTGCATCTATCCCACCCACACATTTTGAACAGAGATCCACGTTTTAAATAATGCAGAAGTAAACAAGTGTTAAATGGCAGGTATCAAATCATTCCCAGAATAAGCAGACATCCTACCTGAAACAAGGAGTCATGAGTATCTTGAAGTATTCTTTGGATATCATCAGGAACAGTCCAAGGACTTACTATGTCTCGATCAGTCTCTTGATCAACACTTTCTGTCTGAACTGCAGTGGCAACATGTGGAGGCTTTTGCTTTGATGTTCTGCTGACCCTGTATTCGGCAGCTGAGGAGGATACAAGCCAACCACAGCATTGTAACATTTCTTGCTGTTTTCTTCTGAATGTCTTTAAACTTCTCCAAGAACAGAAGCTCCAAGTTCTAAGAACTGAAGCTGTGTGTAAACATGTAAAAGCAGCATGCCCTGTTATCTTGAAATGATGTGGGGTTACTGCGAGAAAAGCTGCTAGTCACTTACAGCCTCACGCTCTGAACTCTTCCCAAGGCAGAACAAAAAGTGGAATGGGACTATGCGCGGTGCCTACAGCATCTATGTCCTGTAGTGCAGTCCCCGAAATGGGACATTGCTACGTTATTTCATAGAGGAATAAAACTATATAAATGCAGGATTTGTGCCTCTTGGAAGACACAGAACTTTAGCGAAAACCTTAGCAGTGATGGGATATATTGGAGGAACAGATACAAGAAGGTGACGTGAAATCAGAGAAAGATCAACTTGTATTTAGAGTTAAAAAAGAGAATGTATGGAAAGGAGGAGAAGAATGACTTGCGACACATGTAGAGGTGAATGATCAATTCAGGAAAAATGCCTATCTGCATACTATTGCTTCTCTCTCTTTCCTGCATTGTTATCTCAAATAAATTGACATTTGACTAGCCAAACAGGATCTCCATTATGCCACTCGTATAATTCTGTGTAAAGAGAGAATGGAATCAACGCACAGTATTTCCTAAGTTTCAGACTGATTCTCTCCTCAATCTTTTTCTGTCTGATCAGAAATTCTGTTCCTGTAATCAAGTCCTGCATCTGTTAAAGAATTTGATTAGGAGGAAACATTTATGTGAAGAAACTTTTGTGGATCTGGACCTACAAAGACAGGCATAGGTAAAAGGATCACTAAAATAAAAATTTTTTTTTGTTTTTTTTTTTGTTTTTTTTTTCAGAAGTGCAGTCATAAATTTGTTCCACTCCAATGTTATGACAAAATAATATCTTAAATAGATACTGTACAGATGGGTAACAAAGACAATTCCTACTTTAAAGAAGTCAGAAAGTAAGCAGCATAGAAAGGTAAGGGAGAGGGACAGTACTTGTGTACTGTACTGCTAACTAACTCAGTGGGTTTCAGGTGAAAGAAAGACTCAAGTCCTCTGTCCCTCATGACTTTGTTAAGCCTGTTTCAGGAAATCACTGAAACGTAGCCCATTTGCTTCAGTAATCTTGGAACTGCCATCTGGCTAAAACCATTCAGGAGCTAAACAGAGGTGATTGGTTACAATATTTCACAAGTTTCTAATGAAAAGGATTTTTATGTGGGGGAAAAATGATTATTTTTATTCTTCTAAACTAATGATGAATGGCCTGTGTTGCATAAATTCTACCCAGGATGTATTCTGAAATATGTTCTCTGTGTCTTATTTTTCCCCATTATTATGTAGCTGGACGGCATTATGTCATTGCTCTTTGTAACTTACAATGTGTATGATTAACAGGACAGTTTGCAGCACTTCTCATTCTTCCTCTGGAAGTACTTTTCTGTAGGAGCCTGCAGGCATTTCCTGGAAGGACAAAGAAAGCATTTCCTCTGTTAGGTGCAGTAGATCAAAACTACTCACAAGATGCTTCAAAATGTTTGTCTATGAGCTTGCTTCCTGGAATACATAGTTCTTTTGCTATGGCAAATTAAGCTACTTCGGATTTAGAAAGACATGATAAGGAACGCTAACTCTCGTCATTCAATGGGCCAATGACAGCACAGTTGCAAAAGCCTCAGGTCAGGAAACGTCCAGGATTTTAAGTCTGACTTTCTACAGAGGTATTAAAGCTCCTCCCTCCCAAAATCTGGTAGTAACTTGAAGATCACCTTCAGTATGTGACTTCATTAAGAAAATTCTGTTCTTACCCCTGGACTGTGTTAAACCAAGAGCTGGGGTGAAAGAGTGTACTTTTTGACCAAAGCTGGGTTTGGCAGCAATTCTGGTCCTTTCTGACAGAACAGGACT
This sequence comes from Burhinus bistriatus, assembly GCA_013397275.1. NCBI lineage: Eukaryota > Metazoa > Chordata > Aves > Charadriiformes > Burhinidae > Burhinus > Burhinus bistriatus. The sequence continues at coordinate 14,670 of VYXH01004188.1, forward strand.
CTTCGGATGTCCTCTACAACAAGAAAAAAAACAAACCAACAACAAAGCCCAAATACTTACCACTGTCTACCACATACGATTCCTCCACACAACTTTTGATCTAACAGGGCTTATTCAGACGAGGCAAAAAGGCCACAGAAGTCACCTCAGCCCACTTAGCTGAGGATGAGCATTACATGCTGCCTGTGGGGCCAATAAGCCTCACCAGAATCAGAACTGCTGGCAATCACAGTGAAGACATATCGAATTGGCTTTACAGTCAAGTTTATGCCCAACAAAAACTTAGAAGTTACTGCCACTCCTAAGGTGGTTTCCTGCATGACATTCCTTAGCGCTTCTGATTCTGGCCGGGCTGACATACTTAAACTGCCCTTGGACGCCACCAGCAGGCTCTGTACAGCACTGACTACATTCAGTTTAATGTTTTATCCTGGAATGCTACCTACTAAAAAGAGATGCAGAAATAGTTAAGTCTGGAAGCTACAGGATTATCTGAAGTACACAGCTCCTCCTATTACTGTGGAAAACATAAAATTGTATGTGGAAACAGTACACTGCAATATACACCTGGATTACATATACACACATGTGACATTAGTGCCATCAAGTAGAATAAATTTACTGATTTATAATAGTCAAATACCATCATCTCCTCAAAAGGCAATAAGCACCAAAGTGCAAAAGAAAGAACAAGTAAAATCCTAGGTAATGAAAAAAATTAGAAAGGAAGAGGGTAAATCTAGAGTTTGCTGAACTCTAATTAAAGTAGTCTATATGCATGCACTGTAGTATTTTTATTTGCTTCTTGCTTGTTACTAGATGCTCTTCAGATCATTAACTATGTTGCTGGCTTAAAGTTGTTACCCTTTAGTAGATGCCATATGCCTTTTTCTGTATTCTTGAGGTGATCTTGTCCTGGACAATGGTCTGTGTTCATTTGCAGGTAAAGCCACTGTTTCAGATAACATTTCATTCATCAGAGAAAGTGCTTGTGATATTCTCATATTGTGATGTTCAGATAACAGGGCTCTATGAAGAAATAGTATTACATATTAACTCAAGCTATCACTCATTTAATTGTCGCTGGCTTCTGAGTTGTGTAAGGCTACATTGTAACCAGAATAGAAGAACACATCTTTGCAATTTCAGAGCAGATATACTAACCCTTTTAAGATCATTAGTAAAAAGCTAAAACATTTATGAACAACGGGTTTGACAGAATGAATGAGTAAATGTTGTGGGGGTAGAAAAAAAAATGCTATTTGGAAACAAAGGATGAAACATGTTCAGAGTTTTCCTAAAGTGTAAAGCAAACATGATTTATTTATGCTTTTGGTTGAAATGCCATTCATATTTGAAGATTCATAGACAAGATAGTTAAAACTACCTCTTCCTTGAGACTGGGAGATTAATATATAATTAAGAATACCACAAGTTACATTTATAGCAACTTACTTGTCTTTTTCTTCTTTCTTCTTCTGGAATAATTTAATATCCTTTGAAGTAAGACTACAATGCTGTGCAAGAAAGTATAACAATCATTAATTTATTCTGTATTGTGGTCTCATTCCAATCTCTCATTCTCAAAATGTAGATCTATTTGACTTGAAAGTTACTGTTTAAGACGCTCTCAGGATGAAAAACAATATGAAAGCATATGGTCCTACCATGAAATTCAGATAAGATTGTCTCTATAAACTTCAAGTCTCTAAAAATATACTGAAAGATTGCAGCCACACCTTCCATAGCTCATATGCTTAAAATATTAACATTCCTACGGAGATGTCTTCACTGTTAAGCTCAAAGTTTCAAATGGCCTCATCTAAAGTTTCCTAAAAATCAGTGACGTTCCTAACAATAACTAATTTAAAAAACAGGGCAAGTCTGCACTTTGACCTGTGTTTGCTAGAGTACACTTTGAATTTTTTAATGCTTTCTTCTGGGAGAAAAAAAAACAACACAGAAAACCCAACAAAAACCCCAAAGCTGAGAATCCCTCCCCATCTAATGATTTCAGGGGAAAAGCCTATAACAAATCCATGAAGTAGGTATTTATGGGTTGGCAACACAGGAGAGGGAGAGAAGCAGGACCTGTTTTTCCTGAATCACTTCTTTCTACTCATGTACAAAAGAGCAGTTGGGTTCAACTATGAAAGACTGTTTAAACCCAGGGGAAATACTGTATTTCATAGATGAGATCTGTCACTCCTTTTAAAAGTCAATACAATTGAATTATTTAGTAACAGGAAACTTTTCTGTGTTACATGTTTGCTGCTTGGGAGTTAAAACCAGTAGAGCTTCAGCATGGAAGAATTTACAGCATACCCTCTACTCAAGTAATGAGTAAAAAAGTATAGGGATATATTTGCTGTTGCTAGGTCTCATCTCCTGTAACCCTGGAGTTTTCCCTGACTCAGCAGTGTCTTTTCAGTTCCTGAAGGTTTCCAGGTGACAAATGTGTATTTTACGACTTAATACTGATTGGGAAATTATTTCTGAACTACTTTTGTACCTTTTTTCCCTTCAGTTATTTCCAGCACACTGCAGATCAGGAGAGACAGATGTATCAGGCCATAAACATATTTTTACTAATTGTCCCAATAAAATCAAATTATACATATAAAAACCCCAACATTAAACTACAAAAAAAAAAAATCTCCAACAGCCTTTATATTATCTCACCTGAACAGCCAACACTTGTACAATACAGAACAATACTCTTCAAGACACCCTTACCACATTCTTTCGTAGATTGAATGGATTATGCTCCTTCTGTCTTTGTTCATCCAGTTTCTTCACATATTCTCTCATTCTTTCCTTTTGCTTTCTTTTCATCCATGCTTGTATCTCTCTCTTCTGCTTTTCTGTTTTTTGAGAACGTCCAGCAGCAGAATCACGATACCTGAGAGCAGATGTAAATGGGAAATAATCTAGCACATCGTTTAAATTGCAAACAATGGCAGCTACATATGATGTAATAAAAATACTCCAATCCCTTTGAAATTATGACTCAGCTGAAACCATAAGTTATGAACAACTGGGAAATTTTCTTCTGGAAAATTTTACTTCATAAAATCTTGGCACACAAGTAATTTCCAAGATGTTTTCTAAAATTTTTCCTCTATTTGTCAATTACATTCAGACAATAGGACCAAAGCTTTAAATGTGGACCATCTGTTACAGTCTTTATAGGCTAACTAATTGGCACAGAAAAAACTGCAAGTCATTTTGCTTTGATCTTTCATTTTTAAGTATGTATGGTGTAAGTATCTAAAAAGAAAAAAAGACCAATGAGACTCTATCATCCTTTTTGTTCCATCCCCTCAACCTATGAGCTCCTTCACAGGTCTATCTCTACAAAGTGTTTTTAAAATTACTAAGTTAGAATACTAACAACAGAAAAACACAGCCCATATGAGCTGCTAACATAAATTCATCCTCAAAGTTCTTCAGAAATACTTACTAATTCACCTTGCAATAATAGTCTTTGAAGTAAGCAGCTGGGTAATAAATATTTTCTTCACTGTAAAACTACAAGCACTGACCTAAAAATTAAATATGAGATTTTCCAAGCAAAGTGTTTCAATTTTAAATCCCTCATTTTTCACAGCCCATTTTGAATCTTTTCTCATTTTCAAGACTGGCAGGCACTAATAATTCCAGAATCAACAGAAGATATGTGTGTAGCAAAATAAAATTACCTCTAGCAGCAGCTGCAGTTCAACTGAAAACTGATGGATTGAAGCATTAAGCCCTCAAGGGGTGAGAAGAACTTTGACACATTTGAAAGTGATCTACTTTATGGCAAAGGGAAGTGTTATTATCAGAAGTATTCACAGTCATATGTGAAAATAAGTACGTGAAACTGAGTTGTCTTGAGGTCTTTCATCAGGTTTGATTAAAATACATTTCTGAAATTTGCAGTAATTTTGAAAATATTCCCATAATTGCACAAAACAATCCAGCTAGTGACACTTATATGTCAATGTAGTCATTATTAATGTGTTTGGAATTCTCAAAGGATCACAAGGCCATTTTGATCTGTGCACAGATTTAGGTTTGAAGCTATTGAGTTCCTTTCACAATTAAAGTAAAAGTTAGAACAAGTAAACCAGAGCACTCGACTAGTCACGAGAACATCCTGAAACAGGTATCTTAAACTGGTGTGAACCATTGTACCAACACAACAGATTGTTTGGCATCCAGAACAGCTGTATTTTTGCCTTGTAAGCAACTGATATCAAAAACAGGGGTAGGAAATAGCTGTAATTTCAATCTACTCAGGAAAGAACACAGCTGATTTTATAACTGACAGTCAGGAAGGTGTAGAAATCTCCAGCACGGAGGAGAGCATGCCAAGCTGGAGTCTGGGGCTGGAAGCTTCTGAAGCTGCTTTACCACTGACAGGAAATTTCTATTCTGCCTTTCAGAATTGCTTCAGAAGGCTCCAGTCCCCTTCATTGAACTCAGTCTGCTGTATATATATATAGAGAGAGAGAGATAGAGAGAGAGAGAGAGAGAGAGAGAGTTGTGCTCCAGCCTATAACTGGTAGAAGAAGGAACAAGCAAGTAGGAAAGAAAGAATTTTAAAACTAACATAATAAAAACCAATTGGCATATTTGACAATAATGGCCAGTAAAACAGTGGCTATTAAACAGTTCTAATACTAGTCTCATTAACATCAACTTAAATCACACGTTTGCTTCCATTGTTTACAGGGTGAGAAGAATATGAGAAGAATAACTAGGGTTAAAATGATTTAACTAACACATAATAAAAAACAGCCATGGTATTACCTAGAGATTTTCTTAGCTTGTATTTTTGTAAAGCCCAGCTCCGACAGAGAGACGCCACCTTCTACTACAAGATCATTAACGATGTCAGTAACACCACTCAGACCAGTAATTTGCAGGGGATCTTCTAGAGAGCTTAAAGTTAGGCAGGGAAAAAAAATGTTACTGATTTAAAATAGAACATGAGTGTAAGAACAACCTAAAATCCATCCTTTTATGCTGAAAATGAGAATAGCCAGATGTTACCAGAAGCCTTTGGACTGAATTTTCTTTCCCCTACATCTCACTGTGTTGGTGCAGAGAAGCAACACCTGGATAATATATGTAGATGCACTGTCTTAAAGATGTTACAAGTCATCATGGAATCACAGAATTGTTA
>VYXH01004189.1:986-27115 GCA_013397275.1 Burhinus bistriatus
TTTTTCTTTTTCTTTTTCTTTTTCTTTTTCTTTTTCTTTTTTCTCTTTTTCTTTTTCTTTTTCTTTTTCTCTTTTTTAAAATTTTTTATTCTTCCTCTTCTTCTTCCTCTTCTTCTTCTTCTTCTTCCTTCCCTTTTTCTTCAGGGGAGCTGTATTTTTCAAGGCACAGCAAAAATTTTCCACACCCCTCCCCCCCTCAAAAAAAAGGCAAAATGGCAGCTCCTCCTCAAAAATAATTAAGCATAACCAAGCAAGGTATATTAATACTGTGGTTTTCCCTATTTCAAAGTAACCCCCAAACAACTACTCTTCCTTGACAAAGTCCAGGAGAAGTGGCAGGGATCAGCTGAAAGCAGGGGGCTGAGTAGTTCCTGAATGGCGGCGTTTATAAAATTTTGGGAAAAATACAGAAACTGCTTTAAAAGTTATTTACCTGTGAGCGATGGTGTAGCACTAACTTTGTAAAGCACTGTGAGATTCTCAGAAGGTAAAATATTCTTTTACGACACCATTTATCCCTAAGGACCTTCAAGTTGTGGCCTTCCTCCAAAAGTCAGATTGACTTCTGAAGGCATCGGGTCATTATTTCCTCTAAGATACACCACTAAAATCTATCAGCCAAGTGAGCGTGCAGCACATTCTGTGTTAGGAAGAGCAGACACAAACGGCAGTGTATAAATACTAAGTACATTTCCAAATAATGCATACAAGCCAATTCAGCCTGGGAATGATCACTTTGAATGAACCTGTCTGGAAAGTTTAATGTCAAAATTCTCTGGCCTTGTAGATTTCCACAACAGACACAGCTGATTGATTTGCTTCGCATCTCAGAGTTGCTTTTTGAAGCCCCTAAATGGAATTAAACTAAGTCCTTATCCAAGTGCCACTGGGCCAAATGATCTTTCCTTCTGTGAAAAATGCTTCAAAGTCATCTTCATAAAGTAAACTGCATTGAAAAGAGCATTTCAGAAAAGAGCTAAAAGGGGAGCACTTTAACAGCATTACAGTTCAGGGCTAGAACCAAATGTAAACCACACTTCCACTCAGTACAGTTGCAAATATGTCATAATTTTTGGAGTATAAAATTTGCTCTCTTTCAGACTCATGCCCATATTGTGGTTGGTTGCTGTGTTAAGTAATGGAAAGCCAGAACAGCAAACTGTTTAAACTTTTGTCCAAACTTTAATTCTCCGCGCCTGGAGAAGTGCAGTGGTGGTTAATTGCACTAAACTCCTCTAAGGGGGACAGAAGCATCTTTCAAAAGTGGCTGGTAAAGATAACAAAACCCCAGGGGTTTCTGATTTGAGTTTCCTGCTATACGCACGCTATGCTGACAGTACTTTAGATGAAGAATAAAGGGATACGCCGTCACTCTCCAGCGGTGGGTAATGGTGTTTAGCACTTCAGATAAAGTGTTGGAGCCAAGATGTCCAGGTGAGTGTATTCATAAGTCTTCTTGATATATATAATTTTACCTTCTAAAACAGGTTTCTAACATCATGGATAATATTGACAAAGTCATTCTGATAGTTACTGAATATTCCAATTTTTATCTCATGTTCTCTGCCCTTTGATTTTTTGTTCTCTGAAACAATGTCAATAAAGCTGTTATAATCATTGTTGACTGTCACATTTAAAGATTAATCTTCCCAGGGTATCTTTTTGATATGTTATCCTAAAGAAAATGAATATATTCTGTTACATTTTGCTAACCTATAGGAAAGGTACAAAAGAGAATACTTGAAATCACACTTCAGTGCCTAGGGCACCGTGCACTTCTCTGAAAAACTTCCAGTCTTATAACCGTTGTAGCAAAATATGTTCGGTGCTCCCTGTCCTCTATTAGCGTATCCTTGTCCTTACGCAACTACCTAAGCTGAAATAAGTTTTAGCTCAGCTGTCAATAAAAAAATAGCTCTCTGGATTAGACAGTTTTCTTTTAAGAGAAACATGGATCCTTCAACTTTGGAATTCTTTCCCCGAAAGTGAAATGGAAGTCTGGTTTCAGACTACCAGCAAGCAATTATGTTAGAGAACTCTTGTCATAAAATAAGAATACAATCAGAAATTATGTTCCCAGATAATCATCATCATCGCGTCCCTGTAAGGCATTATGGCACTAACACTCTTCTCACTAACCTACCTCAAAACCTAACCTACCTCAAAACCTAACCTCATGGGTGTCAACTCCTGCTTGCTAGACGTTTAACAAACAGGAGCGGATAGATAACTGGGTAAGTCAATGGATCGGAAGCAAATACCGAAGTCAAGTGTCCTCCAGAGAAATTTTCCTGCTAGCAGCCCTAGGTGTGTGCACGGGGAGTGATATCTCAAGTACCGTGGACTGATCTCTCAGCTCCCATTTTGGAAAAGAGAAGTTAATTTCAAATCGTAGGGACTTCAGCTGCATAAAGCTTTAAAGATCGAAATCGGCACTTTGAATCGCCCCGGCTCAGAGATGGCAAAGGCGAGGGTAATGATGGCTTGGGCTCTACGAGGGTGAAAGAGTTGCAATTGCTACCCCAAGTGCAGCTTCAAAAAAAAGCACTTCTGAACACAATAGCAGCCCGTGACTCAGGGGCAATCAAGGGCCCATAAACGTTGAGCCTCTGTGGCAGAGGGCAGATACATCTTCCCAGTAATGGGGTCAGGCGCAGTTTCAAGCAAGTTCTCCGTCGGTTAAATATGAACTGATCTGACATTGGTTTCACAGTAAGGATAAAATTCCCTACAGTACAAAAAGGTAGCACAAAACCTGTGCCCTCTGCGAGTGGCAGTTAGGCAGGAGGGTGATCAGTAGAAGCTCTGCTCTGGCCATCCTCCTTTTCCTCATCTGGCCCCAATGTCTTAGGAAGCCCTCCCCAGCATCTCAATTAGTTGAAGCCTTTGGAAAGCAAAACAAAACAAAGCAACTCCCAAAAACTTGGTAATCATCCTCTCCCTGGCCTGCAGTCAAGGATGTATACGCCTTTCCCGCTCTATTTTGTTTCCTCTCTTGTAAATGCAGACCTGGGGAATACGAAACAATTCTGCCTTTCTGGCTGTTCTTGCCTACTCTCTGCAAACTTGGGTTGAACCACAGCTCCCACTTTCCCACTCCCCCCGCCTTTTTAGAGGGGAAAAGGGGGCAATTGGTATAAGATACACATTTAAGAGAGTGCTGGTGTTTTTCTGCCTAAACCAAACTTTTGCAAAACCCCTGCAAATCTTTAGGATTGTCTTTGCACGCATCTCTTTATCTGACACAATTTGAGCAAGAATATTTAACTTTTCATAGTTTAATTATTTTTATTGACTTTCTTTTACCCTAGAGAATTCTGACTGTGTAAAATATCACTGACTATTTGATTAGGTACCCTTTCACAGTGCTTTTCAAGACTTTCAAGGCAGCAATGTCAAAATAATAGTCATATATCAGCGTCGGTATAATGAAATGCTAAACAATCTCAGCTACTTGACAATCCATTGTGTGCCCTGTGAACCTAAAGAGGAGTTTACGGAGGCGACTCAATCATTAGACTTACGAGCTACAGCTATTTGTGGATATGCGTTGAATACACACGTATGCAACAGTGAAGAAAACCCGGGGCAATTCCATAGAGGAAAAAAAAGGAAAAAAAAGATTATTTTATGTTTCTAGGTACAACTAGTTCTTCAGGTACTAATGAGGGGAGGACACTCAAATATTTGAATAGTTATTTTCTGAGCCTTTAAACTGGCAGAGACAGCTGATCTGGGAAAGAGCGGTCTTTTGTTTTTCAAGCAGCAGGAATGAGAATTATATTCTCTAAGCAGAAGTGAGCTAGGCAGCCTCATGTTTACAACATTTTGATCTTGCAGATTACCTCTGTGTGTGCCAACTTTTGAGAAGCATTTTTGCTTCACTTAGGAAATGAGACAGTTTCCCACATGACGCTGTTCTTCACCAATCTATCTCATAATAAATAATTTAAAAAATCACATAAGGAAAGTTTGCGTTTATGACCTTTATTCTACTCTATGCCATACTGGCAAACTGGAACAGAACCAGCTGCACGGTCATGGACAGGTTTGGATTGAAATTAGGGTGATGGTCTGTGCTAGTGCCTCCCAAACAAAAATGAAATATCCCACTTATCTTCAATATTCCCTAGGGTGGAATGATGGTGCTATGGAGATCTGCAGGGATTTTTACCTTGTCTGGCTCAGCAAGGTAGGATAAGTCTGCTCCTCCATTAGGTGTTGTTATCTTCCTACTGCTTGCACTGCACTGTCGAGTTCAAATTCACAGAGCTCAGGGCAGAAAGGCATCAGTTCACAGTCTTATAGCTACAGCACAAGGAACTCTTGAATTTAGACTTAAATGATTACAGGACAATTAAAGTATTTGAAAAAATAGGCCTAGGCTATAATGGTGATTAAACTTTTTTTTTTTTTTTTTTCCAATCTATGTAGGCTGGTATTTTGGTTCTGCGAAGCACAGGTTTAACACTGACATTAGGAACAGGATTTCCAGTCTCACCGGTCCAGAGCCAACGTGACTTTGGCACTTTGTAGGAGAGAAATCTGACCTCTAATGGGTCTTAAACCTCCTGGTTTCTTGAGCTGGTTCTTCAGCTGTAAATCTAGCAATTTGAAGCTTAGGGCTTTCAAAACAACAAAAGTTGGAGTCCAGGTGATGTTAATACACCATAGTGCTAAAAGATGGTGATAAATTGGGAACTAAGCTTCCTTGGTTTTGTGTCATCGGAATTAGTTGTCCAGGTTCCATTAGTCCTGGCACTGGTGTGAGTTCACAAAAGTTTTAAGACCTCAGATGACGTCAGTAGTACGTAGGGCAGAATGAAGTAAAAGAACGACTGGTGTTAAACTACTATGTTCTGTTTTGTAGTAAGGTACTGGTTCTTCTGGTTCTAAAACTGGTCCTAAAGCTAGAATCAGTTTGATGAACTGTAATGAAAAGCAGAGAGCCCCAGCAACTGTGGTACTCATAAACATCAGGAATAAGGTTGGTCTCTGTGTAAGCCATGGATTGGCCTAGTGTTCATGGATTGGTAGCCCAGTTTCAATTTAGTCTAGGATGATTAATGTTGGTGTTTAACACTCTAAATGTCTTCAAAATTCTTCAGGTCATAGAGAAGAAGGAAAGACATAGCTCTCTACTGGGACTAAGTCATTATGCCCCTTTTATTGTGGTCATGGGTCCTTTTATAAAGACTAGGTTTAGACTTACAGCTCATAAATCTATAGCATTGAAACACATATAGCGCATAAGTCTAGAACCCAATTGACTTCGGTGTACTGTAGGGCTCAAAGAGATTTTAATTGAGCTGGCATCCACAATGTCGTAAGCCTCATGTTTCTTTAAGAGGTATGGCTTATTCCTCCAGCTTTAATTAATCTTAGGTTAAGGTTTGGTTTAGGATTTGCAAATCCAAATAGTTAAAAACCTAGATGACTTCAAAATTCAGAAAAGCATATAGGAAGGAAGCTGTTTTCTATCATCACTAAGGCTCGGTATTTTATTCCATAGTATGGAATACTATACCGAGTCCTGCTGCAGTTTAGACTTACAGCTAAGTTTAGGGTTTTCAAAGATAAAGAATTGGCCAAGTGCTTGTCTGTATGCTGTAGAGCTCATAAAGGTTTAGTCTTCTGTGTGTGTGAAGTATTACATCCTCTTTTACTGTGGGCTCAGAGCCCTTAAATTTCACCAAGATGAAGATTCCTGGTCTTTACTGATGGTTTTATCCTATTTTACTAATATTAGGATTCATTCCTGATTAAGCTTTGCATACATGTACGCAGCTTGTGGAGTTCAATATATTTGGGAATATTATTTCATCCAATGGAAGAGAGGACTCTCGTGGCTAGACATTCCCTTCCCACATGACGTCTTACCTGAACCGAGTAAACTGAGTTGCCTGATCCCGAAGGACTACTTATGTGAAAATGCCTTTTTTTCATTTGCTTACTTGGTGGTGTTCTTTGTATTATTAATCAAAATCCAGCTTACATCAATGAAAAGCACCTGCGTTCAGTGACTGCCTATGGATCTTGCAAGTGCCTGAATACCTGAGGAACAAACGGAAGGTGCTCAGCATGACGAGAAGTCCCCTTCCCTTTTAGCTGCCTGGGTCAGGCACCACGTCACAGCAAGGAAATGAGAGTCTCTGCTCCGAGGAGAGTTTGCTGGAAGGAACAGGGAGCCAAGACACAGCTCTTTGCCAGGGATTATGGGAAGAAAAGTGGCAATTCTTAGCTTCTCAAAATATTACTTATGTGGCTGAAATGAATCCAGCATGTGAAACAAGGGCCTCTCCTGAAAGGGTGCAGCGGGCAGGGAAAGAATCTTTTGTGAACTCTTTCTTTTCTGTCTTACCTGGTCATTAGACTTTTTTTCCTGTTTAAGAAGTCAAGTCTTCTACTTTAAATGTTAATAAAATTTACTTTTCCTGTGTTTGAAGGTAATTTACTATCCCTTTTGGAAGCTCAGTGTAATAGAAAGGTCTAGGTCTATCCACTTAGTACTCTACCCGATCTGGGTTTCCATCGCAATCCTTCTCATACAACTGTGGTATTTCTTTTCTGGTATATGCAAAGGAATTGTGTTACCAAAACAAATTTTCCAAATAAAATGATTAATATATATATATTCAGCATAAAACTTATCTGCTTGTTCTCTTTTTCCCACGTGTTCTGTATTACTGAATAGGATTTGACAACCTGTTTTTTCTCTTACTTGTTCAGAACTTAGAAAACTTCTGTTATTCTTTCATTATAAACATAAAGAACATGGTGTGCTGCCTTCTTTACTCCTTTTTTTTTTTCTTGCAAAGTTCTGTATTTTAAATAAGTGAATCATTAAAAGCCTCACAGAACATCCAAGATCAATATAACACGCCATCCTCCGTAACAAAGTTATGTCATATTTAAGCTCTAGTCTCTATACTATCTCTAGTACTCTATACCATCTTTAGTACTGTTATGGCACATCGGATAGGGTTATTACTATGTAAATTAGCCAAGTAATGAACACTATGGAAGTGTTTATTCAGACCAATATTGTATCACTCTGAACGCGTGGAAAAATTCCCTCCTATAAATGGGATCACATAAAGTTCAATGCCTGTAAAATAAAAGCATATATCAAAATAGGATCTAAGTAAGAATCAATATCAATATATCCCATTTTCACATCATAAGCATATATAAATGTGTCAGTCACAAGAAATATAGTGTGTCCTTTTCTGTTTGCAATTGCAACATCATTGCTTACCTACGGTAAGTTATAGAGCATGCCTTCAGGCATGAATTGCCCTTAAAATAAAATTCTATGGTATTATTATTTTATATTGACAATCTTTGTAAAGGTAGTGTCTCAGAAGCTGAAGCTGTATAATAAAACTTGTATGCCGCCTATGTGCAACTCCTAACAAGTTTCTTTAACTTCAGAAAAAACTTGCTTTAGTTCGAACTAAATAGAAAGATGTATCTGCCAAGAAGGTCTTACACAGGGAGCGGAAAGAAGAAAGAGAAATTAGATTGGTGAGGCAGATTGGGTAGAGTTCAACAAATGGTGCGTGAGAGAGAAAGAAGGAAATATTTTCACTTTCAGAAAAGGTACTATGCAAGCTGTAGAGGTGACATTCAGTTAAGATGTTCAAACTTATCATTATACCAGGCAATTTTTTGCATGTTTTTGCAGATTTTTCAATTAGCCAATGTAGTTACATCTATTTGTTCCTTGAAAGCAGACGTAGCCAGTCATAAATGCTTGTGGTGATTCATTCATCTATATATAGGTCTTGCACAGGTGGAATTTTTCAGACCTATGGATGGAATTTTGGATACTTTGTTGAAGGTTGTTAAGTCAAATACCCTGCCAGGCCCATTCCAGTATTCTGAATAAATCAGTGTTGCCCAAAACCTGGAAAGAATGCATCAACATATATGTTATCCAACATGAACTGATTAATTAATACCCAGAGGAAAATGTATTTCAGTGCGTAGAATCACAGGATGGTTTGGGTTGGAAGGGACTTTTAAGATTGATTTAAGGTTGGAAGGGACCATCTACTCCAACACCCCTCCTATAAGCAGGGACATCTTCAACCAGATCAGGTTGCTCAGAGCCCCGTCCAACCTGACCTGGAATGTTTCCAGGGATGGGGCATCGGCCACCTCTCTGGGCAACCTGGGCCAGTGTCTCACCACCCTCAGCGTAAAAAATTTCTTCCTTGTATCTAGTCTAAATCTCCCCTCTTTTAGTTTAAAGCCATTACCCCTTGTCCTATCGCAACAGGTCCTGCTAAAAGGTTTGTCCCCATCTTTCCTGTAGGCTCCTTTTAGGTACTGAAAGGCTGAATTTTTTGTACTGAATTTGTCGCTGTCTTGAACAGTACCAGCACTGGGCCCTGCAGTCTCTAAATAAACCTGCTGTAAAATGGAATCATAGAATAGTTTGGATTGGAAGGGACCTTAAGATTGATTTAAGGTTGGAAGGGACCATCTAGTCATAGATTCATAGAATCATAGGATGGTTTGGGTTGGAAGGGACTTTGTTTGAGTAGTCCAACCCCCCTGCCATGAGCAGGGACATCTTCAACTAGATCAGGTTGCTCAGAGCCCCGTCCAACCTGACCTGGAATGTTCCCAGGAATGGGGACGTCTACCACCTCTCTGGGCAACCTGGGCCAGCGTTGCATTCACCACCCTCAGTGTAAAAAATGTCTTCCTTATATCTATACTCTTTTAGTTTAAAGCCATTACCTCTTGTCCTATCGCTACAGGCCCTACTAAAAAGGGGTTAATCAAGAGCAGTCTACTAAGAGAGAACCATAAAGAAAAAGGTTTCTTTAAATTTTACGTTCGGCATTTCCAAGGCATTGTATCAAATGAAACAATTTTGAAGAAAAATCATACCTAATCCTGCCTTTCCTCGGTTGACATTTTATTTGTATTTTCTGTCTTCCCCTCCCCTCTTTCCCTCTTTAACAGGTTTTAAGGATATTTCTGCTAACGTTATCTGTCTCACAACTTTTCTGTGTACTTACCATCCCATGACTGTAATAGGAATCGTGATCTGAGTACACGACGGAAGGCTGGCTTTGATGATAACTCCTTCTCTGCTCTCAAGTTATTGACTTTTCTCTCAGCTCAGTTTTCTCTCGTATTACTGTTACCACTGTAAGTGTTCAGGAACGGAGCACTCCATTGAAGCTTCATTTGAACTTCTGCTGAAAAAATCTGCCCAAGATCAACAGAATATCTTATCTAGTGTTTCCTCAAGATAAATAAGAGGCCTTTCTGTTTCGGGAGGTTCTTGGTTTTGAAAATTTCTTAGCACAAATGCAGTGAATCCAGATTATTTTTTAACCATTTGTCTGCTGTAAAGCCCATCACTCCCTTTTTTATATTTGATATTATCAAGACACTGGAACAGTTCTAAGAAAAGGATGTATTGAGCTAGAAACGTTTATATACTAGCATTTTTAATTTATGACCCAAAGAAAACCAGATAAAATAAATGCAGGAATTTATCACCTGTACTTTTCTGTCAGGATTGAGGTACATCAGGCAATCAAAAGAAATTGAGTGACTGTATCTCGTGAAGTCACTGCCATAACTCTCTCATAATCCTTTGCAAAATGAACGTAAAATGCCGATTCAAAAAGACTCGCTACTTTCACAGCAATGGAATAAGTTTGTATGTTCAGTAACTCTGTTTGAGCTGGCAGGAGACAAGTTTTTTACACAACTACTTGAAATATTCTGGCTATCTCCTTATTTCATTACTGGGGGTGGCAGGCAGAAACTATATTATGTGAAACTGTACTGCTGTATACAAATCCTCTCATCTTGCTTCATTTAACCAGTCAAATATATGGTAAAACTAAGTGCTTAGTCTGTATGGTGGCAAGGACTGTGCAACTATCTAATTGCATAAATAAAGTTACCTATTAAAATGATTTTGATTAGTTCTGGCCTTCTTTATGATGAAAATGGCTGTTTTCGATCCGATAGGCTCATTGAAAAAAGATTCTACGTAATTAAATTGCAGTGGCTGTATCAGACCGCTACTTGATCGTATCATGTTAATTGTGTTTGTAAAATGTGTTATGAAGATTTTTGTTCCTTTTTTAATATTTGGCAACACTGACTGCTGCCTTCCGTTCTGATTAAAATATTTTTCCAGAATATCTTCACACACAGTGGACCATATTTCTTCTCTTGTGTCTTCTCCAATTGTGTTCTAATTGCAAAGATCACTGGACAGAAGAATAAAAGCTCTGACCATGAAAGAGATTTCTGCATTTTGATGAAATATCAAATATAAAAGTTAAATTGCCTGTATCTTACCAAGCATCATAGGGTACTTTAGAGTTTAGTGGAAATAAATAATTACCGAGTAAAAAGGCTAGCTGAGATGATGGATGCTCAGGGGAGTGAGAATGGATTTTTCACAGCCAGGTCGCTGGCTTGAAGCTGACCCATTTCAGTGGAGACTGATGCAGTTACCTTCTGAGAGCTCATCGCTGGCTGTAAGAAATTTGTTTGTGAATTAATCGAGTTCCGTGTAGGTGTGTGTTTAGGATGCAGAAAAAGGTGTCATACACGCTTAAAGTTTCGGAAGATAAAAAAGGATACTTCTAGAGACTTTATCATAAGAATAACATTTTCACTGAAAATGCAAATAAGTGGGTAATAGCAATACGTGAAGCCTGTACTGCCATGCCTCCCTGTTTGCTCTGTGCGTTGAGGATTTGAGTTTCTTAGACTACTCACAGATTACTGCAAACAATAATTATTTTTTTTAAAAGATACCTGATTAAACGTAAGGAGAAATTCTGTAACTACTACTGAACAAAACTGCTTCCATAAGCAAAATCTAGTGTAAGCAACTGTTGCAGAATTGGACCCTAAGTAAAATTCAAGATAAAAAAAAAAATTTCCATAATCTTAAACTGCAGAAAAATCCAGATTGATTTTGGATGAAAGTAAATTCTCTCCCCACACCTCTCGAGTGCATGGACCGCAAGGCAGGGACTGGGGGACCAAAGTCCCTCCCACTGTAAAAGATCAAGTTCGTGACCACCTGAAGAACCTGAACGTACAGCCAATCTCCATGATATGTGAAAAGTCAGGGCAGCCAGGTGAAGTCCTCGGTGACTGGAAAAAGGGAAATATTGCACCCATTTTTAAAAAGGATAGAAAGGAGGACCCTGGGAACTACCGACCTGTCAGCCTCACCTCTGTGCCTAGGAAGATCATGGAATAGGTCCTCTGAGAAGCTGTGCTAAGGCACGTGGAGAACAGTGAGGTGATTTGAGACAGCCAGCATGGCTTCACCGAGGGCAAGTCCTGCCTGACGAACCTGGTGGCCTTCTATGATGGTGTGACTACATCAGCGGACAAGGGAAGAGCTATGAGTGTCATCTGTCTGGACTTCTGTAAGATCTTTGACACGGTCTCCCCCCAGCATCTTTCTCTCTAAATTGGAGAGGTATGGATTTGATGGGTGGACCATTTGGTGGATGAGGAATTGGTTGGATGGTTGCATCCAGAGGGTAGTGGTCAATGCCTCAATGTCCGGATGGAGATCAGTGGCAAGTGGTGTCCCTTAGGGGTCTGTATTGAGACTAGTACTGATCAGTATCTTCATCAGTGATGTAGACAGTGGGATGGAGTGCACTTCAAACAAGTTTGTGGACAACACCAAGCTGAATGGTGCAGTTGACACACCTGAGGGCTGGGACGCCATCCAGAGAGACCTGGACAGGCTGGAGAAGTGGGCCTGTGTGGACCTCATGAGGACCCTGCACCTGGGTTGGGGCAACCCCTGATATCAATACAGGCTGGGGGACGAAGGGATGGAGAGCAGCCCTGCCGAGAAGGACTTGGGGGTGTTGGTGGAAGAAAAGCTGGACATGACCCAGCAATGTGCGCTCACAGCCCAGAAAGCCAACGGCATCCTGGGCTGCATCAAAAGAAGTGTGGCCAGCAAGTCAACGGAGGTGATTCTGCCCCTGTACTCTGCTCTGGTGAGACCCCACCTGCAGTGCTGCATCCAGTTCTGGGGGCACCCAACATAAGAAGAACATGGAACTGTTAGATCAAGTCCAGAGGAGGGCCACAAAAATGATTAGAAGTCTGGAACACCTCCTCTATGAGGACAGGCTGAGAGAGTTGAGGTTGTTCAGCCTGGAGAAGAGAAGACTCTGGGGAGACCTTATAGCGTCCTTCAAGTACTTAAAGGGGGCTTAGAAGAAAGATAGGTACAAACTTTTTAGCAGGACCTGTTGCGACAGGGCAAGGGGTAATGGCTTTAAACTAAAAGAGGGGAGATTCAGAGTAGATACAAGGAAGAAATTCTTTACACGGAGGATGGTGAAACACTGGCCCAGGTTGCCCAGAGAGGTGGTAGATGCCCCATCCCTGGAAACATTCCAGGTCAGGTTGGACGGGGCTCTGAGCAACCTGATCCGGTTGAAGATGTCCCTGCTCGTTGCAGGGGCATTGGACTAGATGGCCTTTAAAGGTCCCTTCCAACCCAAACTATTCTGTGATTGTGTGAAATTCAGGAAAAATGTCACACACAACCCCAAGGAAAACTTTTTCATTATTTATTTGTTAAGAAGACACTTTTCAGATTTCCAGCTGTGAATTAGGCAGTTATTAAAAAGGAACACAGTTAGCCAGTGACTGATCTTTTTTTAACTGCTTTTTCCCTTTGGTCAAGATCTTGAAATATTTCTTCAAGCTGGTCGGTGTAATACAGTCTAGTCTAAGTGAGACCTCCGTAGTTTATTTATGTGTGCATTTCATTCTGCTATTAAATAAACATTTTGTTTGGCTTCTTAATACCGTGACGAGCCTTTCACTAATTACGATATATTCTGAAACAGGCACAATAGTAGAAAGACACACACAAGTATGCTCCCCCTTACAATGGAAGTGTTGGGATTTTTTTTTTTTTTTTTTCAAAAAAGCCCCTTGCTTTCTTTGACTATTTTTCCCACAGAAACTACAGAAAATTAAGAATTTGCTTTCTTCATCTTTTGTTTAAATGCACTTCATTTCTTGGTCAAATTCACAACATGTGTTACTGTTGCCTCTTCTGTGCAATAGCATTTCATGATTTCTACTCAACAAAGGCACATAAATGTTTTAAGTGTATTATTGTAGCTATTATCAAGCTTTGCTATAAATAGAGCCTGGATTCTCTGCTTATGCTTTCAGGGACAATTGTTCTTGGATTCTGTGTACATAATAAAAAAAATCCTGCGCCAAAGATTTCATGATGTGTGTGTATAAGCAAAATAGGCAGACACAAACTGGTGACAAAAAGTGTTTAGAAGTAATGAGATGGTGCTGGTCAGCTGGAGAGGATTAAGTATCACTAACCGTCCTCCGGATTACTGTAAACAAAGGAGACTTTTGGGGTTGGTTCAGAAGGATTTTAACTAGTTATTTTAAAACATTTATGGGAAAAGCTGACATTGTGGGCCAGTGAGTCCAAATAAAGACAGACGCTTACTAGATATTTTAATAATTGATCAACTTATGTCCTTAAGCTACTTATTTGAAGAATGTCAAAGGATGGTTGTCCTTTGAAATAAATTTCAATGTGTTTACTGCATTGTGTGCTTCCAGATGGCAATATGATAATATTTATAAAAGTAACAATATATTAAATAGAATATGCAAATGATCCCCTATCCTAAAGTACTAAAAAAGGATCCCTCCGTGATTTCCTCCATGTCTCTGTCATCAAGGTGTAGAAATGACTTATGAGAGATGAACTGAGAGGAAGAAAACACCGGAGTGCCGGTGAGGAAAGCTCTGCAACCGATTTCAGAACACAAATGTTTTTGATAATGGTAGGGGACACGCAGGAAACAAGGACAAGGATTCATTGCCGTCACTGTGACACTCAGTGGCCTCATAGGAAAGGAGTTATTGGTAAGGATTAACTGGTCAGCCTGGGTGCTTCTATTATCTTAAGGAGTTGGTATTTTACTCTGTGTAAGCAGTTTTCATTTGGTTCTTTTAATTGCATCTGGGTCAATATATTCTATCTTCTTTGACAGAATATTTTTTTGGATGTGACAAAAATGAACAAGACCCTCAATTTGTCGAGGAGCCCATTTCCAGCTGGTTTATTTCATTCTCTCTCATGGCATTGCTCTTTCTAGATCCGTGGCCATGAAGCACACTTCTTCGTTGCTCTCAGAATTCAGATGAATTGACTGTCTGGGCATCTTACAAGACTCTTGAATATTTTTAGAGAACATGTAAGATAGAAGGAGGTTACTTGGGTAAGGGAGGCTCACATTTTGGGTATTTCCTTGGTCTAACTGTAAATAGCAAGATTTAGGAACTGAACTTTCAAATTCATTAGCTAATTAGGTAAAATAAACGCAGTTCAGCAGCATACCATTGGACACTATTGACATTTTGGCTTCAGTTCCTCTGCAGAAGAAAAGTAAAAAGTGTAGCAAAGTGATCCTTCTAGTATAGGATAAGTCATTTTAGCATGGAACTGTTATATATCATTGATCTATCTCAAAATCCAGTACTAAGAGTCAATGTAACTACCATCTTACATTGTCATATAACCATTGTTTACCTCACAACTTCAATGTGTTTCTTTTTATAATAACCCTTTGTGGTTAGAAGGCTTTAGTAGATTCATTTCATACCCGAGCAAGCGAAACACAAAGGAGAGCTTTCATTAACATGCCCAAGTCCCATTTTTAAATTACTTTGATGCCAAAATCTCACCGAGTACTACAGATATTCAAGCACCTAATATTTTAAATTATTAGTTGAGAAATATTGAGGCATCAAAAATAGGTCAATGAAGTCAGAACAACAATAATTAGCATTTTATATGAGACAACATCAGAACCAACTGCATGTTGCTGTACTTTCTTTAGCTGTTGCTGCTGGTGCTATACCTGATCCTGAACAGTAGAAACTGTGGTGACTGCATCTCCTCTGAAAGCTGCCGTGTAAGAGTGAACCTGGTGAATGGCTTCAAATCAAGTTTTTAACTCTCAAGCCTTGGAAAAGCATACGACCATCATTTAGGAAGGTAATGTGCTATTGCAGCGTAATAACATCCCGACAGTTTATGGTTCGGAGACTGAAGATTTAAAGGGTGACATTACTTGAAAAAAGCAGAGAACGGAGAGCAAAAGGCAACTCTTATCAGCCATTTGAGGACCTGTATCTCAAGATATGGCTACTCAAGACTTATTCTATGTTAATCCCTATGGAATTTTTTAGATTCCATAAAAATGTTCTTGAAATAAGAACATCTGCATGAAAAAAATTGCAGCTTGCAGGTCGATAAAGTTTATCTGTGCTATAAAAGGACCTGAAGAGATTTAGTAGCTTATTGACACAAATTTAGGGCAATATCAAGTACTACGTATGACGTAACTTAAAAAGGAAATATGCAAAGATAGCAACTAAACTGGGCTACTTCAGCAAGCAAGCGTAATTTCCTATGTGTTACCTTCTAGTATGCTGCTATCTAAGATATTAGGAACTGGTGTCCAAAGGTAATTTGTGTGACAGAAAATGTGGTTAAATACTTACAGGTGTTTTCAGAAGTGCCAGGCTAAGTTAAGCACTTACATCATTCAAAATGTTAATGCAAATGGTGAGCTGCCACTGAACTCATCTGCCCACATCTGTAAACGATATTAGGCCCTAAACACACTTACAGATCGCAGGGATAATATTCAAAATATTAGTCTGAAAGAATTCAGTGGTTCTTCTGAGTCTGCAGACAGGCTGAAATTAGCGCCTCTCCAGAGTGTTAACTATTTAATCATTGGTGGAATGGTAGAAGAAAGAAAGAGAGAACAATTTTATGTGAAACTATGAAATTTATGACTGTTCTGTTAAATATAAAAACTTCTGGCTGAAAGAAATTCCCAAGACAAAGTGTTGGATAAGTGTTCAGGAGAAATATCTCTATGTGCTTACCTTATGTTAACATTTTTCCCTAGACATTCCTATTGTCACAGAATCGCACAGAGTCTCTGAGTGGTTGAAGGGGACTTGAGATCATCTAGTCTAACCCTCGGGCTCAGGCAGGGTCAGCTACAGCTGGTGGCCCAGGATCGGGTCCAGTTGTGTTTTGAGTATCTACAAGGGTAGAGACTCCATGAGCAACCTGAGCAACCTGTGCCAGTGGTTGACGATCCTCACAATAAAAAAAAGGGTTTCTTAGGTTCAGAGGGAATTTCAGGTGTTTTAATTTGTGCCCATTGCCTTTTGCCCTGTCACTGGGCACCACTGAGAGGAGTCAAGCTGCCTCATCTTCTTTCCCTCTCATACGATATTTGTGCGCGTTGGTAAGATCCCCCTGAGCCTTCTCTTCTCCAGGCAGAACAGCCCCAGCTCTCAGCCTCTCCTCACCTGAGGAGCGTCCAGGTCGTTGAACAGCACTGGCCCCAGTGTCAACCTCTGGGATATACGCTGACTCTCCTCCCGTTGGACTTCGTGCCTCTGGTGACAACCCTCTGTGCCCAGCCCCAGCCGTTTGGCTGTTAACCTGCTGTTAATATTCTTCCCGAGGTATCCCTGTTGTCCATGGTTAGAGCACACGACACTGGGCTAGATGGACCTGTTACGACCATTCTTGTAGTCTTCTTTTAGCAACTAAGGTAGAAAGAGATTGTTCTTAAATCAGATAGTCCCAGGATTGTCTGCCCTCCCAAACGCGCCCCCAGGCCTGCAAAGCAAGAACTGCCATGAAGGGATTTTCTGTAATCATATTCCAAGCATGTAATGAGAACCACTTGGACAAATGTGCCCTTTCCTTGATATTAAAAAGATGGGATAGCAATAAAGCTGTGATTTTTTTAAGTTCCCTGGCAACTCCCCCCCCCAAGACATTACATGAATATCCAATTGTTTATTTAGTTTTCATGCTGAGCACCTTTGTCCTTTAAATGGCCTCGACAATCCTAACCCATGAACTAAGTCCATAGAAATAAATGTACATCCTTCTGAACAGTCTTCTTTACCATAATTTTCTGTAAATTACATAAGGAATAAATTAGTGCAAAATTTCTTGTTGAGCTTCAACCTCTGCATGTGTCGTATTAACTCAGTGTGAACATCTATGTTCACATGTCACATGCCAGTCTATTATTCTTTGCTGGCATAGAAAGAAAAGACAGAACATTTAAAAATACGTTATAAAAATAATACATCAAAAGGAACAAGCAGCTTTGATCCTCACATCTAATTAATTGCACATTGGATAGATTTAGCTCATAGAAATGTGGGATAGTTACTTCACTGTAAATGATTAATAACAGCGTATGAACAGTTGCTTGTTTTTTCTTCATTCCTTCAAAATGCAAAAACACAGACACCTCCAGTTCAAGCATCAGAAAAAAGGTTAAAGCATGCTACGTCTGACCTCTTCATAGTTATTTATGCTACGTGGGGTGTGAGAAGCACTCAACTTCCAAGGGCTTTGCCGTAATTCAGCTCATAAGCAGGTAGAACATGTATGCACTTCCCTGAGCATCATTTGTAAGTCAATACAGATGCTCTCATACTGATCAGTAAAACATGAGGAGCTATAATTTATAATAGCTAGTACACAAGACCCATTTATTATACTTTACACCTATCCAGCAATTGATGTATATTGCCAATTCCCTTGGGATGTGTGAAGACCTTGGGGACAGACATAATATTATTTAGAATCATGAGGCACATCACAGGCTTCTTTGATCTAGGTATAAAAGGAAGCATAAAATAAACCTACTTTTCTGATGAAAATTTTCATGTACCCACCAAACGCTTCGACTTCTTTCACTGTGCCCAAAATGCTGTGGTTCAAAACGAAAACTTTAAAGATAACTTTCACATTATAGTCCGTGATGTTTACGATACTACTCACGCATAATATACAATCATTTTTTTTCAATTACTCTTTGACAAAATCCTGCCAAACACAATAGATATGAATTGTCCGCGATGAGTGAAATTTACCTTCGGTTACACAGCAGTAACTCAGGGATTTGGCAGAGTATGATTTCACAGTGAATGGATCACCCTAAGCGCCCGCTGATTTACGCTCTCAGTACGTTTGAGCATGTTTGTGTGCGTGTACCTATAGATCACGCAATTCTCCTGTAGCTCTGGATACTCTGCAATTTCTCTGGGATGGCAGACATGGAGAAAGTCAGAGATGCGTATTTTCCCAGCAGGGATCAAAGCAGACAACCAGTACCACTTAGCTAACCTTTTTGCCAGGCTCCCTCCACGGTGGAATTCCCATTTAAACATCTTTCCCAGAGCTGCATCTCCTCCCTCCCTGCGCTTTACTGTTCCTACACCAATGGCTGTAGGTAGGAGGTGCAGTGAAAGGTGAAACCAAAATGTTTTGGTGCTGGGGGCTTTGATCCTTCCTGCTCCTTTAGGATCCCTTGTGTCTGAAGCCCTCAATCAAGTTCTGAGAAACTTCTGGGAGGAAGGACGGTTTTAAAAAGTTTTTCATGCCTTTTTTTGTTTCTGCAGCTTTTTCCCACAGAAGGGCGTATTCAGATTCCTAACGAAGGCTTTGAAAGGGATCCAAAGAGGCAATCACATGCATGTGCAACTATTTTTTCACCAGGCAAGAATATATGGAATGTGAATGGAGTTTCAGCGTAGCTCTGTGAATGTGAGTATCCGCTGAAACTGGGTAGGCAAATTCCATTAAATTCTAGGTAAATTAATGTGCATATAGCCATTGAATTACTAGCTTTATATAACTGAAAGCAGGAAAACCTGTCTGCATTCAATTGTTAATATAAAGTTTAATTAGAAGGAAGATCTGTAAGGGTGAAGAGTGTCACTGAGCAGCACAGACTTCACAGTATCTCGAGAACATGATTCCACCAAGTATGGGATTTCTGAAGGGAAAAATGAATGTTAGCCATGCTTCTCTTGTACAAGTCGTAATATCTGTAGACATTCCATCACTAGGATAATCCTAAGTAGGAATAAATATTTTCCAAAGACTAGACAATATATTCTTTCTCCTCAGGTAAAAAGGCATAATTGAAATCCGTGTAACTTATTAAGTGTCTAAAATGTAAATTAGTCCAAACATCTGATTTTCACATTCAAAATAACATGTAGGTACAAGAATATTTGCTCTTAATTATTGCTTGTCATTTTTTATTAGCTTCCTGTTGAAAAAAATTCAAGTCATCCATCAAGACAACAAAAAAAGCACCGTGTGACCTAAGTGACTACTGTGAATCATATGAGGAGACTTGCAAACAGCATACTGCTGACGTCGGCGCTTTTCAGGCTATAGATCCCTACACCGCACCTATGAACAAGGGATACGGTTGCAGCAGTTAGAATCGATTATTGGATAACATAGAAGCAAAACCATGATACCTTCACTGGGTACACCCTTTGCTGTGAAAAAGCAACCCTTTGTAGCAATTATTTACTGCTTGCACAGTTGTTTTAAGATAAGAAGTCCCTAAAATTACCTTCTGTTGTTTCTAATGTTTTTAAATTTTATTTCCATCTTTACTTTCTAGGAGTGCCCTATCTGCCTGTATTTGAGGACCTATGTGGAATGGCATAAGCCTTACAGAACTTTGACAAATTAACTCCTCCTTAATTGTATTTTAATTTTGAAACTGAGCTTCCAAACTGTATAGAAACTGTATAGAGAGACAGAAAGGAAAAAAAAATAGCTCCAGAGCAAAAGCATGCCCTCTGTTTTTATGCCTCTGTCTAAAAAAAATACCTACACTGAGTATTTAGAAAAGTAGATTAAAGTTATTGTTGTTTGAAGGATGTTTACTGCGTGCAGTTTGTAGGACTGTAAGTGAAGCATGACCCATTCATGTTTGCTTGACTTTTCCCAGTTTACTCTGACCCAGCGTTGTTGGGTTTGTTGTATCTTTATTTAAACTTTGTTCCTCTGTGAGGAGCTGTGGCTTTTGTATTTCTCAGCATCGCTGTACCCCATGGGTGACATTTCCCTCTGATCCTTAAAATGCTGTATTTCAGATGTTATATCACACCTCTGAAGAGTAGCTTGCTAAGGAAAATATAGCTGTATTTTCCTGAAGGAACTGAAGCTACATCAGGTTGAATTTCACCCTGTAGGTTATTTAAGCACAGTATGATGTTATACAAACTAAAAACAGAGGGCAAATTCCTGTCTGCTACTGAAGAGATGTCATTGAGGGGGAAAAAAAAAAGCAAATAACTCCCATTCCCTTCCACTGATGTCTTAAAGGCAAAGATTTAATTGTACTGAACTGGAGAATAAAATCAATTTCCAAGAGGAATACTGATAATTTGGCCCTTGCTTTGTAGCTCAGATATAGAAAATCAGCAGTTTACAGTTTCTTGGTCTGATCTTGTTCACAAAAGGTTGGATGAGGGATTTTCTGTTTGCTTATTTGTTTTGTTTTGGTTTCTTGTTGGTTTTTTTTTTTTTTTTTTTTTTCCCCCAGTTTCAGCTCATTTTAGATGACCTTTCTCTACTTTTTCATTAGGTTCAGAAATCTGAACTCTGTGGGACAATCTGGCTTTAGATTAGGGTTTGTTTTTGTTTTTTTTTTTAAATTGAATGGTAATTTCATAAAGTCTATGTATCATCTGGCCCTGTCTTCCATTCTTTTTATCTGCACTCTTTCCAGTGCTCCAGATCCCTCCCAGTGATCTACCTCAAACCACAGTGAGTAAGCAAGGGATCAGTGTGTGGTAGCAGCACTTCAGAGACAACATCTCTCTGGAATGCATCTGGGTGGGAACCTGCTTCCCCATGTCCAAAAACGGCTGGGGACATCAGAAGAGAAAAACCATACAAATATAAGAAAGTCAGAGAAGCACATCTTAATCTTATTTCATATTCTTCAGCATATGAGCTGCTTAAAAAGCCAGAGAGATCCTGAAGGGGACATTTTCCAATGCTGAGACCCGTGGGAAGCTGCATGGGCCAGATCCTTGAAGACTTGGATGAATGCTTATTCACTGGCCCATGAGCTTTGTCCCTCTTTGAGACACCCAGCTCAATCTGTAGTCTTCGTTTCCAGTATAGTTCCACCATCCTCTGCTGGTATCAACCCATGCTATACCTCAGATGAGAAGTACAGCGAGTGACCTGCTCTGTTACATTTAGTTGTATCTCCTCCTCTTCTAGTTGATATTTGATTGCCAGAAATGCTTTATGCATATCTTTTATTATATAAATATATCTCCATGTATATGTATATTTAAGTGAAGAGATACACAGATGCAAAAATCTTTGTATATTTCTTTAAGTTCAGAAAGTGAACACTAGTGAAATTTCTTACAGAAAATGAAGTGTATCAGGATGCAAAGGTATAAGGCATGTTCTTTTTATTTACATAGAATCATAGAATCACCCAGGTTGGAAGAGACCTTTCAGATTATCGAGTCCAAGCACAAACCTAACACTGCCAAACCCACCACTAAACCATGTCCCTCAGCACCACGTCTACCCGGCTTTTAAATACCTCCAGGAATGGCGATTCCACCACTTCCCTGGGCAGCCTCTTCCAACGTTTGATAACCCTTTCGGTGAAGAAATTTTTCCTAATAGAGTTCTCTAAAAATTGAATACAAGTATAGTTAAATTAGAGAAGCAATCCGAGAATCTGAATCTGTGCTTTGTAGCAACATTGATTACAGAAGAAGTTAGCAAAAAGCGAGAAGTCCAGGGCTTCTTGTAAGTCTGATTAACCTCCAAGTATGGTTGCAGGGACTAAGAGCTGGTTAATTGCTAGTCAGGTGTAAAATGACAGACAGCTCTGTTTTCATCTATTGCTTCCTCTGGGGCAGAACATAGAAAAATTACTTTCTTCATCCTTTTCTTAGCTAATTTTGAAGTTTTCAAATTCACTGCTGCAGTTCTGCTCCCCTTTCGAAGAGGGTAGGCTGTACGAGCACGCACCCACCCCTGCACCTTACTCTTCTAAAAGCTGCTCTTTCCCACTGCAAAGCGCCGTGATACAGGGAAGAAAAAGGCGTTGCAAATTTTCCCCCCTTGTTTTCGTAGGTATCTTTGGCCATCAAAACGCAGTCTTCCATTTGTCCCTGTCAAGAACTGTGCCCTCAGCATGTACTAGCACAGAACGAAGGAATGTCCTAACGAATGCCTTCAGACACTACTCTGGATCGTTGTTTCACAGTAGCTTTTTAATACAGTTATAAAGTTGCATCTTCCAGCTAGCAAGAAAGGACATGATTTGTCTGCTGGTGATAATAGTGTTAAAAGTCTTTTAGAAACGGCAGAAAGGGTTTGGAACATTTCTTTTGTTTTGAGCAGCAACACCGTGTAACGCAGTGCTGAATTTGTAACTGATGAATGTTTTGTACTGGGCTTGTCCTTCCCGTCTCTCGGCATTTTCCTATTTAATGTGAGGAGGAATTGATACAATACAGTGATTTCACATGTTTAGAATACGAATAATAAGTGTCGTATGCAAAGTGTGCAGACATCTCCTTCTGTCTCAACAGACTTTAATCCCTTCCCATTTTCTTCCCCTTTCATGTCTGTGTTCATCATTTTAGCTTATGCACACAGTTTATATTTGAATACAGCAATGAGAGTGAGTTCAGTCTGGGTTCACATCTTCACTTCCCCACCAACCTTTCATATAACTGTATGTTATTAAGTCTCTCCTCATTAAGTCCTTTTTCCCATTCTAACATATTTTGCTCTTGCTGATTTTAGATGAGGCCTAAACAAAGTCTTGCAAACTGGGTTCATTACCGTTCAAGGTTTAAATTTCAAGTTTAATTCGCGACCTGCAACAACATGTAATGCCCAAGCATAGGTGAATAGATAAAGAGAGGGTTGGGCAGATGGGCAGATGAAAGATATTAAAAACGTAGATTGTGGGAAAAGAACTAGGAAAGACCCTGTTCCCTCCCAAAAAATCCCGAACCAAACACACTGCAAGTGTAAATCAAGGCAGCTCCAAGTTAATGCTGCTCCACTGATATCCACTTATGATGGCTGAGGACCTGGACCTGTGGCTATCGACCCTGTGCGGAGAGGTATCTCGTACCGCTGCCTGTATGGAAACCCATTGCATCTTTAGCCTACGGCCATCCTTGCCGGTGAAATGCTGTGTTGTGCAACGGGATCCAGGACACCATCAGGGACATCCCCAGCAGCTGGCCACTTCCCCTTCTGTGGATTTACAGCAGGATATTTCTACATCACGTCGTGCCCTGCTATAGCGAAGACGTCCCGCTTAGCTTCACGCAAACGGCACCGCGCGTAGCCAGGTTAAGATGCTCCGCGAGGGACTTGGAGATGTGTAGCTTTGCTCCAGGTTGTCAGAAAGGGAGCGTGACAGAATGCAGCATCGTACGTTCTCTCCTTCTCTTCTCCTAAGTGTGTAGGGTACAACGTCACACCAATGGAGCTGCACTGCTTCCAGTTTTGGAGCTGTTGTAGTTGGCACTAGCTAGGTATCTCCAAGCAACCCTGCATGAGTAAGTGTAGATGCAATCTACAGTCGTAGACCTTTCCTCAGAGATTAAAAGTCATTAAAAGCTGGGTAAAAGCCAGCTGCATGCTTTGTTACAAAGGTTCTTTGGTTTTCAAACCCGATTTATTTTAGTCATTCAGTTCATGGTGCCTGTCCACAAACCATTGTGTTACCATAATTGAAGGAAGAGTGACTGGTGGTGTGGGTTAGTGCATGTCTAGCTTCACCACTGAAGAAAAAAATGTACTGGCTACAGAACTCCTGAATTCACTGGTTTCCTGAGCGTCCCAAGTGATCTTATCCATTTTTACTGAAACGGGGGAACTTCTGTACTGCTCAGTTTGATATTCAGAGAGAGAAATGGCAGCTGAGTTGAGTTCACTGCCCAAAGAACAAGGCATAAACACAGACCTTCTGAAAATCAAATGCAAGACCATTCCCCAAGCTGACAGAGGAAGAAATTTGACTCCCCAAAATAATCTATATTATAATGTTATAGTTTCAATCCCTCTCTCCCCCTCTGTCACAATGGAGATCCTTTTTTTTTTTCTTTTCCCTTTTTCCTGGTGAAACAGCTTCAAAAAGAGAAAAAGATTTCCCCCCACTTTCTCTTTAAGTAGCTTGGGGTTTGAGCTCTCGTCGAGAGCAGCTAGGGTTTCATCTTCAGGGAGAAAGACCTTGAGTGAGGAACTCCAAGCTATTAGGTAAGTGCTTTGACTCCTGTGCTGGCAAAACCAGTGTTATTTGGGGGAGGAAAAAGGTTTTCTATGAAACCTAATTTCATATACATGCGATAGGAAGTGTTGGAATATGCCAAACAGACTGAGCAGCTGAAGGTATAAGGTGCCTAGAAGACGGATCCCTGTTGGGTTTAACGTCTATTAAGTGGGGAGCAGTGAAGCACCGGGAACAGAGGTCTCCTGTGTACCGAGAAACAGAGCTTCAGGTGCTTGGCCAATACTGATGTTCAAACTTCTGTGCCTGTGGAGCTTAAATGCTTTTGGCCTAGGCAGAGCTGAGCAGGAATCACAGCTGTATTTCTGGAGACACGTAATCTTTTTTGGGCAAGCTGCCACGTATTTCATGAGAAACTTATGCACCTAGCTCAGAGCTCTGGATTCCAATAGACAAGCAAGCACCTATGAACGAAAAATTGACATGAAAATTGCCTAAATAAGATAGAGCCTTTTTTTGTATGGAGCCAGCACTGACTGCTATTGATTTCAATGAGAATGGGGCAATTAACTTAGGAACTTTTCAAAATGTAACCTGCTTAATGGGAATCCTAAAACTTTAGATGATTCTGCAGAGATATTCTAGCAATTTTAAAAAGCAGAACCTCAGTTTTGCCTTAGGAATGTGCTTTTTAGAAATTCTGTTCATGCACGTGTTCTGCTGTTCTGCAATATCAAATACAATTAAAACTGGACAACTTCTTTGTTCCTACAAAATATTTGGATTTGTGCATGTACTCTTTATATATGACTATTAGTCATATTTTGCAAAATTGCATTTACTTGCATACCTGTTCATTTTGTTTGCAAAAATTACTCTTTCTGCGACAGCACACTTTATTACATGGCTTTTTAAAATCTGGTTTTGAAATTTAGCCCTGATTGTCCTTCTTAAGACATAAGAAGAGATTAAACTTCATGTATCAGCTTCTTTCTCTTTAAAGCTTATTAACATCTAATCAAGATTAGATATGTGGTCAGACTTCTGGGGGAGGTGCGTCAGCATGCAATAACGTGTAGAATACAGTGTTCTGTATTTGTTCGTCCTAATTAAAGTGGCAGAAAGGCTAAATGACTGCTGAAAAGTAAAATCTTGATGAAAACCCCAAAGGGGATTCTTTCCATGATTCTGTCATTCATTCAGTGTTTCTGATTTTATTTTATTTTTCTTCAGGAAGTCGATCCATCACATAGAGGAGGAGAACGGTTTTCTCTGAAATATTACGATTTACTTGAGACAGTAGTGATTATTATTCTACAATGTTAAATAACTATGCTTCTGATTTGGTTTTTATTACAGAATAATTTGTTAAGCTGTTGATGCAAAGTAAATCCCAGCAGAATTATAATAGTCAAACATCTGATATTTACCAAAATATCTTTCTGACCTAGAAAAGTTGCTGTAAAACACTTAAAATTAATGGAAATTCATTTGTTAAAAACCTATCCTTAACTTCCTGCGATAGAAACATCCTGTAAGTTGTATATAAAATTAGAAAATGGTCTCTACCTTTGTCATAAAATTTCCTGACCTGGATTTTCCTCCATTAAATCAGAGGGGCTTATTTCATCTACTGATTTCAGGAGGAGCAAAAACAAATCCTCACTTCACTACTACTCTCCTCAAACATTTTTTTTTCATAACCATGTAGTCAATACTTTAAAAATAAAACTTTCATACAAATTGTGGTAATATATAATTCTCTTTCCTACCAGAATCCATACATTCCCATTGACAAGGGTTAACCACAAAGCCTCTCTTAAATGACTATCATCTGTAAGGAATGCGCACATAAACATTGCATTCTTCTCTGGGAGCTTTCTTTGTAAACTATAATATTCTTAACCAAAAATAACAGCTGTCCAGCCTTCCTCTCTTTCCTTTTTTTTTTTT